>JAUZNJ010036890.1:0-11684 GCA_034780135.1 Jordanella pulchra
ATTAACATTTATGTCAATTAAAAAAAGAGATTCTTGCTAAATTAACATATTATGATTGGGTGGAAATACTTTCCATATTTTTTTTGTTCACCCAACAAATGATTTTTTTCAGTGTAATACACCGTAATGTTTTAGAGTATCATTAGCCTTGTAGGTCACCTGCTGTGTAGAAAATAAAACACATTCATTTTAAAGTCATTCTGTGTCTTTTTATTTCTTTCATCTCACAGTGTTTTAGATTTGTCCGCAGCTAAAACGAGAATAAACAGAAATAAAAACTAATCCTGTTCTGAGTATATTTATATTTTATAACAGTTATTATCTTCTATACTACCTCTAGGTTTCCTGTATGAGTTTTTCTTTCATGTATAATAGATGATTTCTTGCATTCTAATTTGTTTAGCAGAGGGAAGCAGAATAACTGATTTGGCAAGAGGAAACCATTTATGCATCTACCTCTGACTAAAGCTGTCATTTCATTTCATTTTGGTCTCTTTGCCGCAGGTTCCTGTCTAATAATGGGCTATTTTACCAGAACTAGTTTTAGAAAATGTGTTTGAATCCAGTTATAAATGATGATTTACCAACCTTCAAAACTTTCTTCTGTTTTGTTTTTGCTTAAACAATTTTACTGACATGATCTGAGGTATTTTCTCTGCCCATGCAGGGTCCTAAACTAGAGACAAAATAAGTGTTTTAAAAAATATGGAAATTTGTACAAGAACCAGGATGACACTGGGTTTGGGGTAGTAGAGCTCAGCGATGTCTGGAAAGGAGAGGTTAATGGTGGCTCAGGTGAGTTTGAGAACAACTGGGAAAGGAGAACTGGTTGCTCACAGTACTGGTAGCAAACCAGCATAGAGGGAGAACTGATGCATCAATTATGTTCATTGAAAAGAGTCCAAGATGTCTGAGCTCTTGATCCTGGAGAGAAAAGAAACCAAAACACAAGACAAGGTAACTACAAGTTCATAAAAGGGTAATTAAAAAGTCATAAACTGTCTAAATATCATTCATATAGCAAATTAGCTTAGGCAGGTTTTAATCTGTATTAGATTTTGGGTCTAGATTCTATAAAACCAAAAAATAGCTCCATACCCAAGATGGAGCTCCGATGATAACTTTTCACCCCAACAGATCAATTGTGAGCCTGAGGTAAAAAAAAAAAAAATCAGTAAAGGAAATAATCTTTCTAATCATTTAACACCCGTCATCATTTCCTGTCATACCACAAACACCTTGACTGCTTTAGATGTGCGTCATGATTCATGTGCTTTTGGTAAATGAAAATAGTGCTGCATGAAGAATCCCCATTGAACAGGGTTTGGTTTTTCCAGTGTTCCCAGCTGTCTATGATTTTGGGAGCCCTGAGAATTGATCTAACTTTTATGGTTTCTTTATTAAACGCCTGTGTTTGTCTTCTGCAATTAAAACATCAAGAATTAAACAGAATTTGTAGCTGAATCAAAAACACTTCATATGGAGTGATTACACGGGGTTATCGTTGATCTTTTTGTTGTTGTAAGCCAATTAGATAGATGTGTGCTTATTTCAAGAACAACTTGAAACTTACTTTGAGTCCAGGAGATGGCGCTAGAAACCATGGCTATGCTAGAAACCAACCTGGGTCTCAGTTTCAGTCTGATGTCCGGATCACGTAGAAAGGACACCGGGGGGGGGTAATCATACCCACTGTATGAGTCCAAAGGAACTCAGTTGGTCTGCAGAGAGCGAAGGGCAGGACCGGTGGGGCGCACTTTAGGCTGCAGCGCCCAAAGAAAACCTTTAGATCGAAGTGGGATTATTTTCCTCGATACACAACAACGATGATACCCGTTATTATCCTACTATTGGGTAAGTTAGAGCTAATCAACTTTATAATAGCAGCATCCTCTCAGCACTGCAGTAAAGTTGGCAACATATTCACAGATTCGGCTTTTCCGGATTAATAACTCGTCCGGCGATAATTTATTCAACAAAACAGACTCCTCTCCGTGACCACAGCAAGGCAGACAGTGAGCTACAGCCGCGGATTGCTCACAAAGAGTCTCCTGTCGCGCTGGGAGAATCATGTCTCATGTCTTTCATACCACAATTTTTGGATTTGAAAATAATACTTTTTGAGGACTTTCCCAAAGCCTAAATGACAAATAGAACCTCTATGTTATTATTGCATTATTTATAAAATGAGCAATGTCTACACTATAGATCATTGTAGTGCCACCAAACTTGCAGCACATCTAGATTCCTCCATCTGGATCATACTACACTTCTTACTTTGGGAATATTTGCAAAAATCTATTTTTAGAGATGTTTTCAGTGTTATTACAAGCATATAACAACCAATAGTTACACTATGGATCATTGTAGCGCCACCAAATTTGGAGGATCCATAGATAACTTCATCTGGATCATACTGCAACAGTTACTAATAAGTAATAAGTGTTGTAGTATCACCAGGAGGATGTGAGTGATGTGCACAGTAATTTTGGTTTGGCTGCAGTTCATAAAAGTGTATTTATTGATAAATATATTTATTAATTAATAATACTAATTGTTGATAAATATATTTATTAATTAATAATATATTTATTATTATATGATTATAATAACACTGGAAAATCTCCCAAAAAAGAATTTAAAAACATATTCACAAAGTAAGAAGCGTTGTATGATCCAGATGAAGTTATCTACATATACTGCTAAAGAAACATCTGGCTGATAAAAATCCTCATAGCAACCATAATAATGACGCGTATAAGGACGAACCTTTGTATCATTTAAATTTTGTAGATAAAGCATCATTTTTATGGAGTTATTTACTACTAAAGCAACAATAAACTTCTTTAAACAAACAAAAAACATGAAAACAATGAATGCAGAAGCAATAATCTGTAGGGAATGTCCCCTGTTCATGCGTTTTTATTGTCCTAATTAAAATTATTTACATTCAACAGCAGCATGTTAATGTAAAATAGGTTTGTTAGCCTACTGAATAAAGCACGCATTTTTATTATAGTTTTATATTTCTATGGACTTGAGTATTTCAAAGAAACGTTAATTCCGATGTGAAAGAGGCTATAGAGACTCACCCAAACCGACTTTTCAACATTTCATACAAATCGGTTAAAAAGAACAGACTTCCTCAAATTTTCTGAAATTCTTATGTCCATGTTTAAGCATTTAAAGATGCCAGCACCTTTACTTTTAAAAAGATTTATGGACAATGTCCATTGTCCTGCCCAGGATGGGTTGCAGGTGTCTGATAATGTTAAATAGATGTAGTAGAAACTCTTCTTAAGTAACTGGATGGTTACTACAGTGTGCAGAGAAAACTGTAGCTGTTGAGTTATGCTGTTGGTTAGTGTAGACCACAAGGTTTCCTATTTCATTAATTTTCCTAAACTCCTAAAGTGAATCAGAGAACAGATCAAGTCTTCTTTACAGTTTGTTTTGACTTTCTTTCAGTGCATGCTTGTTATCTATAAAACTAATGATATTTGCATGCATGTCATTTTAAGCTTCAAAGTAATTCAGCTTAGTAGGCTGTGGTAAAGAGGAGGATGACTTCTGGTTTTTGTTTCTAAAGCTGTGGTGTAATCTCCACAATAGGCTATAATAAGCCACATAACCACTGTAAATCCTTGTTGATATGCATTTAGTCACCTTATTTAAGCTAAACATCAGTGTTGAGAGGGAGACAGGCTTAATAGGGACAGGCTACTGTGTTCCTGCTGCACTAGTTTGCTGTCGGCTCAGGCACCAACAGGCTGTAACCACAGTAGCATGTTAGTCTCTGAGGGTTGGGTGGCTTCTTAAATCAGGAAAACAAAAAAATTCATCTTTCATTAATAGATATTTATATTTACCGTTTTTTTAAAAGTTTATTTAAACTTCAGACAACTTGAAAAAAAAAAAGACTGAGGTTTTAAAATATGTCGTTCAAGACAAAGTGGAACAAAGAGAAGAAATATTTTCGTAAAACTCCATAAAACTTAGCATCCATCCATCCATTGGTTGCTAGTTTATAACACATTCTTGGTTTAAATCATGTTTAGTTCATTTGGGTTGAAATCATTTTTGCTTTATTTTGTCAAAATTAAACTCCACTAATTAGCTGTGGAAAAAAACATCAAAATTATGAATATTTGGCTATTTAGTTTTGGTTGTGTCTGTTTTTAAATGAAGTTGTTAGTTGTTTTATCAACAAAGTTTTGTGTTTTACTTTTGTTGCTGCTTTATAACCTAAAATGTTCTAACCGGCTTGTGGTATTCACTAATAAACCCATGTGAATGCAAATATATACTATAAGTAATGCTTGCAACTTAACATTAACAAATAAAGGCCCCTCAGTTTACCTGCTTCAAAAAATTAGACCACGCTGATCAAAAAACATGCTAATCCTTGACTGGTGTCCATTCTGTCTACATTTATAGTAAGATTTCTTTAACTAATCTCTTTTTGCATCATTTAGTACTAAAATGATTGTGATGATACAAACTCTCTCTTTTTTAATCACAGTTTTTCTCCATACATGCTGCCTCTCCATGGAAAACAACTGTAATGTCACTTCAGATGGTCGCAAAACGTCCTACATCGTCCCCGACTTTGAAGACTCCAGTTGTGACTACTTCTGGATCAACTCCTCTGTATGTTAGCAGTTGCTTAATCTTTTGGAGAAATGCTGTTTTGAAATATAGATACTCTCATGAGTCAGACATTCTGCAGATTTGACTGTAGAAGTCTGGGGTGTTCAATTTTTTTTACATTGAAAGTTCGTTGAGTTGACCTTGTTTTTTCTCCACCCACTCACTTCAGAACAAGACCCTGGCAACCAGTGATAAAAAGATGGAGGACGTGGTGGCTTACAAAAACAAAACCTATTTACAGACCTACAAGTGTTATGACAAAATGACATATGTGCTGGAGTGCAAAGAGGTAGAAGGTGTAAATAATCAATTTGCAGCACAAAGTGTATTAATATTACAGCAAATATATTTTACTCCACTTCTCCATGTCTTGTCTTCCTCAGAGAGATAAACCTGTAACCTGCTCCAGTGAGTATCTGTCTGCTTTTTAGGATTTAACTTTTTTTAAAATAAGACATTTAATTGTAAAAGTGTTAATGGAAATTATACCTTGCAAACAAGATATTTTGTTGAAAGATGTATGAATTCACAAACTCCCAAAAGTGTCTCTTGCCAGAATAGATGCATTAACCTCAAATACAGTAATGTTTCGAACTAATGAAATGCATTGATGTGTGTGATGTCAACCAGAGGGGGAAGGCTGAAGCAAAACAAACAAGGGTTTGCCGGTTTTAGCACAAATACTCTGCTTTTCTTTTGTGAAAAAGAGCAAAAGCATGTGATCTGTGCCTTTGTGGATGGGAAAGATGTTTTTCATTCCTCCTGACTGGTTTGACTTACTAGTTAACTCTGCTAGTTGTGAAACAAATCAAGACTGTGACATGGCACAGCTGCTACCTCTGCCGAGTGGCTAAAAGCTCAGCAGAGGAGGCAGGAGCCACAATCACCTCAATGAATGTACTGAAAGTTCCTCCCTTTTGCAAACACTTTCTACAGGAGCCTTTCCAGGTGGATACTATGAAGAATTCAAATTGAACAACGAGTATTAATCTGGCTCATACCAGGTTGCAAATGTATTACTGCCATGCAAAGATTGTGGACACTTAACTTTAAAAAATTATATCAAGCATTTCATCCAAGCAGCACTGTGCAATTACAATTTAGAAAAAAAATGAAGCATAATTTGCCATTATTTACCACTAAAGCTGGCTCTAATCTTCAAAGGCCATTTCTAATGTTTAGTTGTTATAAATTTAACAAGTTTATGGTTGTAAATAAACAAATATGTTACAAATGTAAAATTATTACCCTCTGTCCAGTTCATCTGTAGCTTTAGAGACAGGGAAGATTTTCTGTCATTACAAACCTTTTAACCAGTTAGTTATTTGTTATAATCTCTCTGTTGGTTTATAAACATATATCTGAAGAACTTCAAATACTGATTTTCCTTGTTGCTGTTTTAATCTGAGTATTGATTGTCTGAATAGGAGTGGAAATTTTTCTGTAAGGTTCTTAATGTGATAAAACTTCCTGTTTTTTACAGCTACCTGCCCTCAGAGTGCTGGAATTTCCAACACAGTTGGTAAGATAGAAATGAAAAAAACATGTCTAGAAAAGGGAAGTCAAGCCTTATCTTTGGCATATTTTCTCTAAAGCTAAAGAGGCTAATAACCTAGTTTCTTTAGATAAAACCTTTGGAAATAACTCAGTTGAACAGATAAAAAGGAGTATAAGAGAGTAAAAAAATGGTGACTCCCAAGACAAAGAGTTAAAAATCTCAGCAATTAAATTTAACTTTGTATCCCATTATAGGAGGCTGCTAACAACTTCCTCTCTGTGCAGGCTTTGCTCTGGTAGGTTACTGGCAAGTTTTTCCAGTTACTCCAGACAAACTGAGGGACAGTTGGGAGTTTGCCAGCAGAGAGTGTGATCAGCTGCAGACCTTTACTGGCTTATTCAGCTACAGCAAAAAGTCTATTTTTTAACAGCTTGAGGTGGAAGTGAAATTTGAAAAGTCCCAATCAAAGACACATGACTCATGTTTCATTACACATTAATGATCAGATTACATGGATCTGCTAACTTTTAAAATGTAATATGAGAGAATTTTACTGTAAGTGAAGAACTGAAGTGGATTTAAAAGTTTTTAACAAATTTTGTTTTTCTAAGGAACAAGACATCATTGGATCTCTCTTGCAGTTTTTTCCATCTTTGTTGCTGTTGTTGGGATTCTTTTCAGAAGGTATGCCAATACTTTGCCTCATCAATATATTTATACTTTACAATCCATTCACATGTTGTCACAGAGTTCAGTTTTAATGTGATCTAAAACATCTTTGTAAATAACGTATTTCAGAAGTACAAATCTTTACCAGTTGGTTGCATTAATGCGCCTGAAGGTTGTTTAACTGCTTCCAGTAAAAAAGAAGGAGAGGAAGAAGACAAAAAACAGAACCACGTTATATCTTTGCTAGGATGTTGTTTTAAACACATGAGGAGTATATTGTTCAATTAATTGTTCTGTTTTCATCTTCTTGTTAAAATGAGTTGACAAACAACATATAGTTGAATTTTTACCAGCAGCTGGTAAAACGTGCAACAGCTTTATCAGGGGTTTTTAGATTTCTTGTTGGTAAATTTGTACATTGCACTGACCAAAGTTGTAATTTGTATTTTAAACCTCTAAACTTTCTTCACTGATCTGAAAGATCTGATGTTAGATATGTAGGAGTTAAAAAAGGAACAAGTAGAAATCTTCAAGTTTATCAATTGACATTTACAGCTTCAGACACCTACACGTATATTTTTATTGCAAGTTTATCTTACCCGATGTTTTAGGATGAAATGAAGTCCTCTACATGCAGGTTTTGTTTTTAAGCCAGGATGTGAGACTTTGGTGCAATTCAACTTTCTTCTGCAGCTTCTTCAGAGTTTCTATGAGCCCCTTCACTGCTTTGACTCAGTTCTCTTTGTTTGCATCCTGTCAGTTTATGTAGATGATTATATTTAGGTTTTTGACTTTAGGGAACATGTTTTTCAAACAGCACTTCTTGAGATTATTTAAATTGGATACTTTAATCCTTAGTGCAAAAACCTTTAAGACCGTAATAAATCACTTTGGTTGCTTTGACAAGTCAAAGTGATGTAATTAGTTTGTCTTAGGGAAGCACAGACACATGGGGGAGGGTAAAGCATCACTGCTGCTGAAGTATGTGAAGTAGCTGGCTTTCATCTCTGTTTCTCTTTTACTAAGCCTGACTTAAAATATTTCCACAACACACCATGACAAGATCACAATAAAATACATACAAGTTTGATTACTTTTACACGGCCCTTCATGCATCCAAATGGATGCTTGGATTCTTACTCATACAATACAGTATATAGGGCTGATATCTGTATGCTTCTAATGTCATTGTTGCTGTTTTCTTGCAGATACGTGATGATGACTTAAACCCAGCAGGTCACTTCAGGCCATATTGATCAAACTAAGCCATCAAACTTGTTCAGACTTCATAGTGATGTTATTAAGCTGGTATTTTTCTGTTTTGCAACCAAAGTTAAGCTTCTGTTATTCGCCAATCTCAATTCACCAATTTGTTTGATTTAAAGAAGATGCATCTTATCAAAGAGAAGGAAATAAAATACTGAAGTTAGAGAATAGTAACCGTTTGGTCGGACCGTTAGGTCTTACGGGAGCTTTTATGTTAGTGTCATGCTTTTTATAATGGCGTTGGTCCCAACCGGACAGAGTGTTGAAATAACATTCCAGGAGGATTAATTAGATGTGACTGAAAAAAAAATGAAAAAACTATTTTTTTTTTACTCTCTAGTGGCCTTTATTTTTTAAAGTAGGTTGACAGGAAAGGGGTGTAGAGAGAGGGGAATACATGCAGCAAAGGTCGGCTGGCTGGGTTTCGATCCAGTGACAGAAACTGAGGCCTCCATACATGGTCGTGTGCTTAACCACTCCACCAACACTGCACCCCATAAAGTAACGTTTAAAATTGGAGCCAGTATTTTCCGTCCTGTAGATTTTGCAGAAGCGCTGCAGTAGGTGTGTAAGCGATGGATGATTCTTACAAGGTGTCGTGCCAAATGCTTCCTTTTATAAGAGCTGATCAGGTATTTTGCATTTTTTCTAATGATGTTTTAAGATGTCTGGAGCAAAATCATGCAGGGTGGAAATATCGTACATCAATTAGTTTCACTTTTATTTATATATGTCGCCAACTAACTTGATGTCATCTCAAGGCACTTTACAGAGTCTTTGTAATCAAATCCTCCAGACAAAGTTTCCTCTCTAAGGAAACTCTGAGATTGCAGCAAGTTTTGACAAGCACCATTCACAATCATGTTATGCAATTTAAAACTTGAAAAACTGGAAAACTGATCTTGAAAAGTACTTGAATTTGAAGGTAGGCGAAACAGCTTCACTCAGGTCCTTTGCCATCATCCCAAAGCCCCTCTGTTTCCGTGTGCTTCCATTTTGAAATTTTGGTGACAGGAGCTTGCCCTTCATCTGCAGGGTTGCCGGTTTGAACCCCAACAGCAGCTGTTGTTACAACACCATCAGCTTGGAGATGCTTCAAATGTCAACCAACCTTGGAAATTGTTCTGTTACTGTTTGTTCAATCTTCCTGTCTTTTTTACATGTTGCACTTTGTTTTACTTTCATGTTTATTTACCTGAAATAAATAACTTTTGTCTTTCTTTAATTTGGTTAATTTGATTGGCTGTGCTGCTGCTCACACATGCATATGTCCAGAGTGTGGAAAGACAGAAACAGTCTGGTTGTTGATACAGGATTAGCAGATTAAAGTGGACCTAAATTAATCAGTCATTAGTGTAAAAGTCCAGGTCAGCTCAGCGAACACCTCTAGCTTTCTGTATCCCATTTGGATTTCTGGTAATGAGATTTGAGCAGATATCATTTGTTACTAAGGTGATCAAAATACCTCAGATTCTTCTGTTAACCACACGATATAAGTCAGGCTATTGTGTGGTCAAAGACCAACCCAGCTGCAGGGGAGTCATTAGAGGAACTGAATAGAGTCTGTATTATGTGGCACAAGTAGCTTTTGAATCATTTACAATAGTGGTGCCAGTAAATCAAACTCTTGACTCCTCAAACAGTTTCAAAAACACATGTAAAGTAAAGGAGGAAGTTATTCTTAGTCTGATTGGTTTAGATATCTTCCAATTGTTCAAAGTTGAAGCAGCAGTTTTAATCTACTTTTAATGTATTTTGGATGTGAACAGAAAGTAAATTAGTAACTTCATAGGTGAAATTAATTCAAGTGTATTTGAAACTAAAGCTGTAAAATATGTATTTTTTAAAGAGCTGTTTTTCAGTCCAATAAGGCCACCGTATTATGAAATGATCTGTTCTCGCACGGCACCATTGCTGCATACCTGTCATGTGAGGGACTTTTATATGAGAAAACTGATGATAAGAGGAATATAACATGTTGAGCATCACTAGGTCCAAATCCTGGAAATAAACATACAAGTACATCAGAAAACAGGACTAAACTTCTCTCTTTTCCACAAACAAACCTGCTTCTATTTTACCTTAAAACAGATGTACTGTGTACCATACACAAAGAAACATAGATGAACAAATAATCAAAGATCATTAGAGAGTTTGTAGTTTCTGCAGAATCGGTTCTCCTCCGCCCAGCAGCCCGAAGGATTCCTCCACTACAATCTGCAAATCTCTGCAGATATTAAGACAGGTGACAGCACTCATTTAAGAAAGCAACTGTTTAAATAAAAAAATCACAAAAAAGGCAAAACCATAATCAAATGCTCTGGTGTGAAATTAAATGATACATAAACATTTAACACAGAAATATGGCAGGAAGAAATTCCAGGATCCTTAAGATACTGTTTGTTTACTAATGTTCTCTAACAAGGCCCTGAGGCCTCAGTAGTATCAGCTTTACTAATGCTGCTCAGATCCAAGAGATTAAGGCAAAGCTTTCTTTAAACCTTTGCTCTGTGATCACATTAAAGCTTTAAAATACATCCATATCTGTTAGCAGTCTGTTTGTGTCAATGGTTTGGATATGATAAATGAGGATCAACAATCACCTCCAAAGTCTAATTGCTGTCATTTCTGGAAGTACGTTAAGGGAGATCCTTTACATAAGTTTGCTCCTTTTTCCTACCCTTTCAGTCAGATATATTATGTATTTTCAACGTCTTTCAGTTATCTAGAAAATTTGCATTCAACCCCGATGTAGTAGTTTTCCCGACTTTATAAAGACAACTGATTTCTAATCATGCTTATAAAAACCGAAAGAGTTTAAAAGATGTTCTGTCAACAACATAAAAACAAACAATGGTTTGTTTGAACTCTGAGGACATGAGATGTACAGTATGTCAATGAAAGCAAACGCTGTACAAAGACTGATGAATCACTAGATGTTAAAACACCAACTTCCTCAAACATCATTCATAAAAAACATCACATGAGAAACCGTTCAGCAAAAAAACACCTCTGTGTTATTCACAAAAGAGAAAAGCTACTCCATTGTAAAACCGGTGGTCATTACAACTCATACAAACACTGAGAACACAATCATAGCCAATGTTTGCTGCCCCACAAATACATGATAATGAATAATAAAGAAACTCAAATATTCTAACAGCAGATATTTGCTTGTTTTGACCCCGTTTTATTTCCAAGACAAATTAAAATAAACTGTGACTGACTTTAAAGGTGCTTTCAACCTTTACCATCTAATGACATGGAAAGCACCAAGAATTTTAAAGAAGCAGGAAAACAAACAGGAACTTCTTGTGTTTTGTAATATGCGGCACAGCAAAGTGTAGATTGCTTTAAACCATACATACCACACCAACATCAAGCAGGATCAGCTTGTTATTCTTGCAATCTAAAAACTTTAAACTCTAACCATTTTGGGCAAATGGTAGATTAGTGATTTATTTAATTACTTTATTTCTTATAACTTTTATATTAGACTGTCAAATACTGATCAGCTACTGTTGCATATCGTCACCTTCTTAAAATAATTGCCTAAGTCATTTTTTTTCAAAAATGATTTTTTTGCCTAAATCATCTCTTC
>JAUZNJ010036891.1:0-11682 GCA_034780135.1 Jordanella pulchra
ATTACGCAGGGAGCTAGTAACCCCATTAACAAAATCGTCAACTTGTGAGGGGGAATAGACTGAATTTTTGTCGTCTGTAGTATTGTTCAGTGATACAGATTCTTTAAAATTTATAACTGCATTATCCGATAACAATCTGCTAAATTGAAACCTTCTTTTGGGGGAGGAAAGTTCTTTCAAAGTAATTTTGAAGGTTACTAAAAATGAATGAGACTTAAGTTATTTGCAAATATAAGTTATTAAAAGCATTACAGAATACCTTTACTAGTTGTTTTTGTAAGTCACACAGCTTGAGTAGTTTGGAACAGAAATCCTGGGAATGTTGCATAATGATACCAAATGACTTCCTTTTATCGTATTATCATTTTATGCCTTAAACAAAAGATACAGTGAGTCAGGGAAGGGAAGAATGTGATGGGATGAAAAGGGAGCAAGACAGATGAGGTAGGAAGCGGCTGAGGGACATGGAAGATGGGGTTGAAATAATGTGATTGGTGGTTAAGCCTTGGTGAACTTAGTATAGGTAGAATATATATGCCATATTTAAATTGACAATCTCTCTCAATGCAAAATGAGATAGATGATAAAAATACACAAAAATATTGATTCTATCATTTTAGATCAATTTGGGAAGGGATTAATGAAGTATTTAGCATTTTTCTTAACATCCATATTTTTTTCATAATCAAAAATTTTAGACTTACGTTCGAAAAGGAGGGAAAATTTCTCCCATGTATTTATAATTATAATATTCTGTCAATAAAGTAACTAATTCTGTCTGCTTTCTATTTTAGTACTTCTCTGTGTGAATTTTCAAAAGAGATTACATTTTAAGTCAGCCATGCTTAAAAGTTGTTTTCTGACGTCAGGATTCTTTGCACCAGCTCTGGTCTAATTACCTAATCATCTCCACCTGCTCCGCTGCTCTGCTCTGACAACATCTCTGGATTCCATCCTGGATTTGTCTCAATTATCTAATATCCTGGTTCTGACCCCTGCTCTGCCTCCAACTTTGATTCTGGATCACGACTTGAATTCTCATCGGTCCTCTGACCTCCCGGCTCTAACACAGCTTTCACCTCTGACGACGACCAAATCTATTCCCCTCAAGGGATCTGGTTGGCAAACTCACCTGTTGGGTTCCTGCTCTCAAATTCATCCTGACGGTTTCATCACATGCCAACTGGCTTCTACCCTGCTCATCTGGACTTTCCTCCAGAACCCTTTGAGGTTAGTCAACATTATGTTCCTTCAAGAGATTGATTCAGTTTTCGTCTGCTGGACACTCACATTGCAAAACTTCCCCCAGAGGTTTCAATTGCTGTGGCTGACACTCACTGCCGTTCCAGTTACATCTTTCAATAAACTGTTTAACATTCCACATATTGTCTGGCTTAAATCCTGGGTTCTCAAGTACGCTAGGTTACACATGATGTTGATTCATTTATTTAATTACATATTTTAAAAAAACATTTTCTTAACTTTGAAGCTGCCAGAAATAACTTTTGATGATGAAAATAATCCCAATATGAAGCTTTACTTATCTAAACTTTAAAACCTGTGAATTATCCTTCCAATTTTCTTTCCTTTTAGGATCGATTAGAATCATCAAAGACCTATTTTGATTCATGATGTGGGTCCCAGTCTCTGCACACCCTAATTAAGTAGTAATTTAAGGACCCTCTGCGTTCACACCAACCTAAAAAGATGAAGTAACTTAATGATCAATTGCAAATGCTTTACAGTCAACTTCCATGTAGGACATACACCTCATTATCTGTGCTTGTTAAACTTTCTGTAAAGTGTAAAATTCAGTTTGTCTGGTTATCTAAAGAAAATCTGAAGAAACTGGACCACAAAATGTGTAGTACACTCACATAAGGGCACTCACAAAAGGGAATTTAGTGGGGACATGATTTAGCAATGATGGGAAGCTGTCACTGACCTGTGTGTTTGTATGCTTGGCATCAGTGTTTCCACTCAATTAAGAACTTACTAGGACTTAAAACCCTATCCTGTTTTACACACACAACCTGGATTAGCCTTCAAAGCCTATGGTTGGGCTCTTTTATGTTGTACCACCTAATTTATATTCGTGTGACAGCTGTAGCATTTTAGGAAAGGTCACATGTCAAGGATCTTACCACTCCATATATTTGGTCCCCCCGTAACTGATTCATGTAATTGATTAGTCTGGCATGAGTCTTAACAAAGAAGAAATAAATGACCTATAATGCACAAAATGAGAAAATATTTGCATATCTCCCTTTCATCTTAAGAAAATGTATCTAAAGAGTGCAATAATGACATTTCTCATTCTGCTTTTGCTCTCTATTCCTACATAAATTTATATAAATTTTAATTATAATCCACTCCAGCAATGTGGCATTTGTGGAAAAGTGGTGAGAAGGCCTTTTAAAAGAGATTCATAGGTCCTCTTTACAGTACAATTTTTCTAAAGCCAAGGGAGGGGATGTTTTCGCCATGCAGGTTCAAGAAACATGAACATTTCATCCTCCATGAATATGAATCAAAGAAAAGGATGGATTTCATACATCCAATCCATGTTTAAAACAAGTTTTTGGGTAAACACACACTAGACCGGTTGCCAGTCCATCAGACACAAGATTTGCTGCTGTAATGGCAGAGGACTGGGATTTAAAAAGTATTTAACCCAAAGGGCTGTTAGGAGTAACCTCTATCACTTACAGAAAGGCTGGTGAAAATACACAGGCTGTTAAAGAATCATACACTTTTCCATAAATTATATAGATTTTTCTACCCATAGTATAATGCTTTAATGCTCTCAAACTGAGGATCTAGAATTCAAATGCCACAACAGGCGAATTTGAACAATTTATTGGAATGTGCAACAGGAGCTGAAAAAACAGTGATCGATAGGCACGGCAACTGGTTCTTCTGGGGAGAGAGTTCAGATGTAAGTGACCAGCAGTCGAAGATGGAATTAATCTCCAGAAATGAACTTAGAAAGACTAACCTCGGAAGGGTTTGGAGGAAAACCCAGAAGGGAGAAGGAGAAACTGGTTGGCATGTGATGTCACCGCTCGGAATGGAGAGAGAGCAGGAACTCTGCAGGTAGATCTCTTGAAGTTTGGCTTGATCCCTTGAAGTTTGCTTGGTTCTTTGGAGGAATGTGGGATGCCTAAACCTTGTGAAGGAAAGCAGGCCGAGTTACCTTGAGGGTCAGAGTATTAATCATTGTCGGAGATGGAATCTATGTCAGAGCCAGGAGGTCAGAGACCTGAAGACAATCCACAACATCACCCAGAGACAGAGCATGGTACAGAGCCAGGTGATCAGATGACAGAAAAATCCAGGGCAGAATCCGAAGACGTGGTCAAAGGGCAGAAAACAGGTAAAATACAAAAATACAAACAAGTCCGTCAGGGGATCTGGCAGGCTCAGAGAATCAGGAGGCAGAATCAGCCAAGTAAGCAGGCAGGACAAAGAATGCTGGACAAAACTTGCCAAAGCTCGTAACAATCTGGTACCACCTACTGGTCTGAGGAAGGATTATATAGTCAGGGGAGCAGGTGGATCTGATGAATGTTGATGAGGAGCAGAGCATAGGGGCAGGTGGAGGTGACTGAGATGATTAGACCAGCCCTGGGGCACAGATTTGTGACAAATGCAGTATGGTATAGATTCTAATATTCTAATTAATCTTCACGAGGAGTCAATTTAATTGAAATATAGGTCCCTTTTTGTCAAGATAAGAGTAATAATCGTCTTTGCATGAGTTACAAGGTTAAGAGAGAAGAATAGGAAGACAAGGAACAGGTTAATAGAAATAATAGCCTATGTTAATAATAAATAAATACAGTTACTCCTGTTATAAGCAAGGCTAATAAGAGGAACACTTTTCTACAATCCTATGACAAAAGGACCAATATGGCAGGGATTGTGATGTGTTGGTTGTGTCAAATGATGACACACCCTACAGCTAAACACACACATGGTGACACCTAGTTCACTGAGGTACAAGAAGTAACGGGAAATATTTTTCTTGGCTCATCTCCATTATTTTGACCCAGAGGTCAACATGAGCTCAATATTGTAAACATTTTCTATGCTATTACTCTGCAACACTTTGATGAAATAATGACAAAGTTTAAGCCATTTAATATAAGAAGAAGTGTTATTTAAAGTCTGATTGCTCCAGGCATAAAGAACAGGAATAAGGCCTGTGGTGTGAGCTCCGTCAGAGGGAAACTGCCTACAATAGAGGACAGAATAGAAACTTGCATCTTTTAATTTGTAACACTGTGTTTGGTCTATCGTGCAGAATCCCAATAAGATACAACATTAGTATGTGTGATGGGACAAAATGTAAAAAAGTTTAAGAAGTATGACTCCTATTCCAAGGTCCTACTACCTTTTTGTTAAAGTGCATAATCTAAGGAGCATTCTGTATCAAGGTCAGGTGAAGCAAAAAAATCTAATTTTCTTGTTAAAAAAAAAGTCACTCCGCCCCCACCCCACCCCCCGCCCCCACACACACCAGAGAAACACCAAATGCAAATACACACACATTCAAAATTAAAAGACCACAATCATGATTCAAAGCCTTGTAGTAACCAGCTGTTATAAATTGTTTACACACTGAATGTAATTAAGAGTCAGAGTCTTGTAGATTCCAACTATAAAGACATCAGGCTACAAAGACTAATAGCTAAACAAACATATCTTACTTGCTTACCAAATTACAATATCATGGAACATGAAATATCAAGTTTGAAAATAAAACACAAATGGATAGTAAAAAATGAAAGGAGTAAATTGCATTACTGGAAGGGCTGCTTGACTAAAAGAGAAAATGTACAAATTGTTCTCTGGTAACAT
Source organism: Jordanella pulchra (assembly GCA_034780135.1). Classification (NCBI taxonomy): domain Eukaryota; kingdom Metazoa; phylum Chordata; class Actinopteri; order Cyprinodontiformes; family Cyprinodontidae; genus Jordanella; species Jordanella pulchra. The sequence continues at coordinate 4,864 of JAUZNJ010036891.1, forward strand.
GCTTGTTTTATATTATTTCAGAGGCCTCTTTTAATATGAGAAAACTTCTGTGTCTCTGCCTCATTCTATCTGTCATCGAGTCACATTAGCATTGTGAGCTAAATGCATCAAGGTGGGATATCAGATTGCTTACTGAGATGAGGCAGAGATGAACTGAGAGTCAGACAGCAGGCCAGTCTATGCTCATTGTGTCACATTGAGTCTCTGACACAACAAGGAAATTCTACCTGTAGCCATTATGATGGATGCACTAATAAAGCTTAAGGTTAGGTTTCAAACTGGCCAGCATTTGAGATTTTGGGAATTGTTACTTATCCTGAGATTAAAAAAAGAGAATAGGAGACATATTTTTATAGAATATTTAGTGTCACCTAGAGTAAAAACTGAGTAAAAACAAAAATGGTTGAAGATTTTTTTTGAAGCCAAAATTAGTTGACACAGAGACTCTTTTTCAGAAGCATTTAGAATTAGTTTCTATGCTTAGTGATTTAAAAATGTTTGGTTTAAGATGATTTCAAAATGTATAATTTCTGTCCATTTAAAATAATCACTTTTTTTTTTTACAATTGTTCTCTATTTGATAAAAGTTACAAAAATAATTGAATCAGGTTTACAGTCTTACCAGTTGTCTAACATGTTTGTCTTTGTCAACCTACCATCACAAATGCAGATATACTTTTTGTAGGTTAAACAGCTCTGCTGGTTCTAACTGGGGATGTGTTTTCTGGTCAGATGAGTCAAGGACTGAGCATTTCAGCTTCAGACACCCCACCCAGGTCTAATACTCAAAAAGGAATCGACATGTGAACAAGTGCTCAAAGTTAAACATGGTAGAGGACTTGCAGCATTGTGCTATTTTCTCTTGTACAAAAGCCTTGTCAGCCTTGTTCAATGCATGATATTGTAGGTTTAAAAAAATGGGATATTTTGAAATAAACCTAAAAGGGCTGTTCTATAAAATAAAATAAATAAAATAATAATTTTCAGTTAGTCTATATTTCTTCTGCCTAAATATATTATTGGAGAAGGATGTTTAAGTATTTTTTTCTTGATATTTTGTTTGTTTGAAATGACAGAGTTTGAAGATTACATTAGATTTTTGTTGAAATTATGTAATTTTTTACAAATTTATTCAGTTGATATAATCAGTTACTCAGTACTTGGGGGGGTGGGGGGGGTCATACCTCTTACTCTTACCTTAGTAATTCTTTGCATGACAACTTTACTTGTACTAGAATAAAACTGTACTTAAGTTAAATTATTCTTACTTGCAGACAGTGTTTGCCTACTCTACCTACCTCCGTACAATGTCTTCTACTCAGATACATACAGTTTTAAATACTGCCTATTAGAGGTAAATATTTAATTGTGTTATAAACCATCTTGTCAAATAAATGTTTTGCATTTATGCTTTTAGAGAGGTAGTTTATTCACTTTGGGAAAACATCTCCTTGCTGTACTTCCTAAAAACAATCAAACAGTAGACATGTCGTTTTTTTTATTTTCTGGGTGCTTGGCACCACCTTCTGGTTGGGAGTGTTATAACTTCCACCATTGCAGCCACATCAGCATATACTGTATGTGAGCATGTATGTCAGGCAAATTGCTCGTCACTTTACAGCACGGCTCTGATCAGTTGCTCAATTCCCAGCTCGGTCTTTCAAGGAGGCTGCAGAAATTTTGGCCACATACACGAGTACCCACACTGCCAAAAGGACCAATAACTGCTTCAACATCTATGCTTCAGGAGCATTTTGGTGTTCATCATTTGTAACCTATGATTGGACGGAAATATAGGACGAATGAAGAAATGTAAATGTGTCCTTCGGTGTGTAAAAAATGTAAGTAGCTAATATGTGACATGATTTTATAATATAAATGTAAAAAACATAACACAAATTTTCAGTAATGGAATAAATTGATATGCACCTTGTACGTTTTTGTCATGTCATGATGTTAATTGAAAGTAAATATCTTTATTTCACAAAGTGAAAGCATAGCATTTCAGCAGAATAATGTGAAGCCCAGGTGAGAGTGGTTTATTCTGTACCTGAAAGTGTTTGTTTAATGTAAATTTTAGCAAAGCATAGTAAAGGATGTGAATTGTCTTGTGCAAGATCTCCACCTTGTGGTGAGATCAGTTGTCTACAACAGCCTCAGTGCTCTCAGGTGTATGTCTTTTTGTAGGCAATTCACCTTCCCCTAATTACAGTTTAGAAAATACACAATGAGATGTTTTGCAGATTTTTGTTCTTCATTGCCAATCAGGATTACCAGAAATGTAATGAAAAGGAGGATTCAGACATTTTGCACACACAAGTTACAACAAGCCAGTCATGTAATACACAAGTAATCACACTTGAAGAGCAAAAATAAAGCTATTCTCAGATTTTTGCATGAAGAAGCACACATAGGCTTTGTTTAATCTTTTGCATTTTCTAAAATTCCCTTTTCCCAAGCATAGAATAATTTTATCTGCTCTACGGTAGTCCTCTCTGCTATAATATATTCATATAATATAAACTTCTATCCATCATATATGATAAAGACATTTTAATATATTCTGTGCCTAACATTGTGCATTTCTACCTATAAAGCGTATTTTACATTTGAATTCCATGGTTGAACAAATAGGATTGTTACAAGGTAAAATGATTGTCATTTTTAAAATACAAGTAGTTATCAAAGGAAAATCTCCCAAGATTAAGTGTAATCTAGGGATATTATCTAAAGTCAACTAAAATGGCTTTCCTCTCTCAGCACTTGTTTCCCTTAGAGCCAACCTATTGTACTACAGTCCATTGAAATACGTGCAAGTAGAGAATCACAGGTAAAACAGATCAGACAGAGGCACAAAGTTAGATGTACTCATTATTCAATTTGTATCGATTTTACAAATTTCTTCTATCGTGTCAAGTTGGTCAAGCAGGTGTACAGGGTGAAAAAAGAAACACTGACAAATGAAAGCGTCTCCTTGATTATTTTGAAATCAGACAGCAAACCACTGGACCAGCAATTTGAGAAGTCATGAGGTTATTTGTAAAGATGAGACCACATTCACTCCTGCAGATTAAATCCTACATTAGAGAACTAACAAGATGTCTGATCAGGTAAGTGTTACTTTTTCTTGTTGCCTGCCTAGTGGTAGTACAGGCTCAAAGGTATTAACCTGATAGTTAAGGCCACAACATATTCTTTCCCCTCAGAATATTTCTGTATACAGCAACCCTGTAGCAGTCTTTGATATGCTGCAGAAAGACATTTTGCCAAACTCTTTTTGAAAGGACACTGACCAACAATTGAACACATACATCCCAACACAACACTCAAATTTAATAATAATCTTATTGTGGAACTAAATTGATAGTGATTTTGTTTTGGGAGGATTTAGCATTGAAGAGATCATGCGGCAAAAGAGATTGTTTGTGTCTATTAAATATAGACGATGTTCTGTGCTAGCCTGGCCAGCTAGAATGAATGACACAGAGTATAATTCAGTCTGGTAAACTGGCATTGACTTCGGGCAGATCTGGCCAGACCAATCACAGCGAGGGAGGCAGGACTTTACGACTTTGCCACATAAAACGGATCAATAATTTAATGATGTCCTTTCTAATGCCCTAAGTCAGATTGATCTAAAAACCTTTGAACCTGTTTTAAGACATGTAAACCTTCTGTAGATCAGGACCTTAATATTACAGCTGTATGACATCCTGATTTTTAAAACCCATACCTTTCAGACCAGCATACTCTTAGGGCCTGATCTTCAAATACACCAAATAAGAGGGGCTAAATTCCTAAGTACAAGTAAATTGCATTCACGTATAATTTTATATGTGCAATAGGGGGGTGCATTGCTGGTGATCTAATAAGGATGCTGCGCCAATGTTGTTGCCAATTTTTGTTATGCACATTGAAACAAGCAGATTTCATGTTATAGTTGCAGTTGAGAGTGGCTGTTTAAAAAAAGATGATGCTAAAAGCTAGGGAGATGGAAGTAATGGTGAGAATTATAAAAAGCATAATAATGATAATTCTGAATTTGCTTTTACAGTCCACCTTGTGGCTTATCTCAAAGTGCTACAAAAAAGTAGAAGAAAAAAATGCATGCTCTGCATGTATAAACATGTTTGCACTTGTTTTAAGAAATGCTAACTTTCTGAAGATCAGACCCTTAGTGTTATCAGCTCTATGTAATCCTGATTGGTACATTTACCAGTCTGATCAGTATTCTTTTAGTCTTATCAGCCCTAAGACATCCAGATTATTCATTATACCTTTTAGATCAGCATACATGCACTGTTGTCAGCCATATGACGCCCTGATTTTTTAATCTGCTTTTCAGACCAGCACACTTTGAATGTTATAAGCCTTATGGCATCCTGAGTTAAACATAAATATGATAATACACTTAGAAATTGTTTTGGATTACAAAATATGGGTATTATTTCAGGTATTACATCTGGAAGATGATATACTGTGGGCTACTGGTCAAGTTTGAAAGATTTGGTCTTTCATAAAAGGGCTAATCCCTTAGAGCTCATGTACCATGCGAATAAAAAAATAATAAGATCCTAGTATAAAAAATGAAACAAACAAAAGGAGTTTACATTTTGTGCACTTAAAGGCTCCACAAAACTGGCAGTATATTCTTTTTAAGTCAATCTTTGATAGACTGCACATTGTGTCTCTTTAAAAAAAATAAATGGTATTTAAGTCATATCTATGTTTTTGAACTATAAAATGCTACTACGTTGGGTTTATCTTATCTATGAGGCTTTGGTTAGCATTTCAAAAAACTGTCTATTTTCGTCGTACCTTTAAATTAGGACCAAAATTAGACCAAAACTGCTGGCATTTCGCTGCAGTACCTTTGGAAGAATCTTAACATCTCAATGGCTCTGGCTTACATTTTTTCATTTTTTTTATTCTGTTGAGTTGCACAAATAGTTAAACAATGAAGGTGATACAGTAAACTGTACTGGTCGCATTAAGACATGATCACCTCCAATTATAAATAATTTTCATTTCATAGCCTGCCTCATGGCCCATGGGATCAACCACAGTGAGTTTTCATTTTCATCTTCAATGATCATTCACTCATTTGAAAATATGAAATCAGATGTAACATTGCTAACGCTGCATTTGTCTGAATTGTAGACTTTTTTATACACAGACTTACTACCACCCAGAATCCAGTGCCCTCCAATTCCCACTTACCAGTCAAATCCAAATGGAGGCTTTAGGTAATCTCATCTTTTGAACTGAAACAAAGCACCAAAATCCAACTTTCATATTTACATCCAGTGGTTTACAATAGCAATTGATTAACTTTCGAACAAGCCTGTTCTGCCGGTGGAAAGAGACATGATTCAATCACAGCTTCCAGTCTGTGAACAAGTATTTCCATTACAATAATGTATGTGAATCTGATTTCTATGGTGTTTTGACAGCTTGTACGTGTCCAGCATTTAGCAGGCTGAGCCATTTGTAATTGTGCTTATAAAGATAAGATGCCATAAGAACCCAAAATACAATCTAGAAAAATAATGTCTACATTTCCATCCTTTTTTTATGTATATTTAATTTAGTATGACCATAACAAAATAAAAAAAGGAATTGCTCTTCGTTTTTTCAAAATTATTTTATTAATCGAATGTAAAAAAAAATTGATATTTCTTTGCTTTGTGTTGTTTACTTGTTAAATATATTTAACATTTACTTAAGCTAGAAACCTACGAGGAATAAACATTTTGTGGGACAAGGTCTATGGGTAAAGTTAAGGTGGAGTTAAGATGGGGTACATCTTAGACAAGTCACCAGTCCATTGCAGGGCAAAACAGTGACCGTGCACACAACACACACACACCTAAGGACAAATTAAAGACACCAGCCAACCTAACAGTTATGTATTTGGACTGTGGGAGGAAGCTGGAGTACCCGGAGAGAACCCCTGCATGCACATGTAGAACATGCACTTAATATTCATTAAATAACTTTGAAACTGTCCCGTATTGTTCTGTGAATACACACCCAACTAGCTTTGATTCAGGACATCAGAAGAAAGTGGAGTTTTAAGCTCCAATCATGGTCACATTGTTAAATATGTACAATTATAAAATAGATTCACATCAATTTCCATTCAAAATATTGGAATTTAGCAAAAGAATTTAGCAAAACTAATTCAACATCAGGTCAAATATATTTCAATTAAAAACTCTTATCTAATCAAAGACTACTCAACTAAAACTAAATAGCTACTATGTACAAATAGGGAAAGATAGTACTAATAAAATTATACAATGATATCACAGTTCAGCATGGATCTGTTGTTTCACAACAGACGCTTATCTTGATGAGTTTAAAATGAGGTCAAATTAACTTTTAAACTAATTTTAGAAGAATTTGGTAAATACATTAATAAATAATTTGTAAAATCAAAAATCCATACATGTTCAGACAATTAACTGTTAATATGATGTGAGTTTCCTAGGAAAATTAACAAAATGTTCATTGATGCTAGAGAGCTAGATAGATACAGTACTTAAACAAAGAGCTAGTGAGCTTGGTACAAGGAAACTTGTTAAAAAGATAACTTTTGGTCGCATTTAGCAAATAAATGTAATGAGTGGATCAGAAAACACACGTGTAATTTTTGGTGATTAAATCCCTGTTGAAAAAAATTTATTTTCATGACTTTAGAAAAAAGTAAACATCTGATTAGCTACCTAGCATCAGCATGTTGTCATGGTGGGTTTCAGAGCTCTAACCCACATGCAGAACACCACACGGACTCGGGGAAAAAGTTAAACAGTTTAT
>JAUZNJ010036892.1:0-11682 GCA_034780135.1 Jordanella pulchra
GTGTAGAACTTGAAAATGTTGCACTGTGCAAAGGTCAACATCACAGTGACTTCATTCACTGCACAACTCAAGATTCCTGCGGCAAAAACTCAGGTCATAAAGATCTGACATTCATGTCTGTCAGAAATTTAATGGAGAGTAGTTTCTAAGTGTTTTCTGTTAATGAATTTAAGTAACTATGGAAGGAATTGTAACACAACACACATGCATTTAATGATTATGGGTGATAAAACGTCAAGTCAACAAGCCCACGCATGTTTCCCTTGAATAGGCTGTGTGCTGCTGATGCGCTGCAAATTTCCAGCGCAGATGTGAATTGATGCTGCATGTGCGCCGCCAAAAGCTTTGATACAGAATGTTGTGGTTATTTCAGTAGTTTTAGTAGTAGATGAAAAAGGACTGTAAGAATTTGATTTATGTTGCAATATTTGCCACAGCGTTTGATATTCCTAGAAAATTTCTAACACTGTTGGATGTTTGTTTATGCTGCCCTTGGTTGTTGTGCCCTTCATACCCATTAAGTGTGTGTTTTACACTGAGTAACCAAAGACCAATAATTTATTCTTAACATTTGGTTTAAATAGAAAACTACACAGAATGAACTTGGCTTTATTAGTGTAGCCTTCTTCACTGTTTTTCACTTCCTGTAAGAACAACAATATTTCTGAATTTTTGAAAGCAATTCAGATTGAGGTCTAAAGTCCATAGTTTGTCCCTGGCCATAAGGCAAAATAAAAAAAAAAAATATGGAAGGAAATATTCAATTTTAAGCAGCAAGAAAACTGTTATAAAAAGCAGAAAAATAACACCCGGAGTCAGAACACCATCACAACCATACAATATGGCATTGGAAGCATGATGAGGAAATGCTTGTCGTCAGCAGGGCAGAAAAGATGGTCAGTGGTAATCACCATATGGATTGATCTAGATAAGGGTAATCTTGGATGAAAATTTGATAGAGGTTGAAAAAGACCCGAGACTGGGGGCAGGTTCAACACCTAATATCAGCCTAATGTTGGGAGAGCTAGCAAGAAAGCTGCACTTTCCCTCCACCCTCCGTTCAAAACTAAGCCCTCCCCTGCAAACTCCAACGTGCATCTCATTGCAGAACTCGGCAAAGCAGAGGGGAGCCGACTCAGCCATTTCTTGCAAAACATTATGGACTTCAACTTAACTACCTCATGTCCCATTCACCTGTATATAAACTGTTATATTATTGTAGCTTTCAAAGTAGCATCAGTTATCTTTAGCGATACTCACTTAACAAGTTTTGTGAAGGGGTGTTGTGAATAATTCCGGCAATGGCCAAACCTGATGAGCGTGCACGCGGAGGAGGAGGGACAGAGATCATAGCATCTGGTCAGAGTTATTAGAGGCTAGCATCTCTCGCAGACTTCTGATTATTTGTTTATCCTTTTTCTGAATACATAAGGTATTGAAACCTCTCAGCATGGAAGGACCATTTTATTCAGTATAACGAAAACTGTTTCTGAACAGGATTACCAAGTATAGCTTTAAACATGAATAAAGAACTACAATGGAACAGTTTAAACCAATGGTTTCCTGATCGTAGTTCTCTGGGCCAGCTGCCTCACATATTTTGGTGTTTAGTGCTGCGACACACCAGACTTAATGAAATTAGTAAAATATCTAAAACACTGTAGGTCCTACAGAACAGGACCAAAAATCCTTGGTTAAAACCAAAGCATATTTATGTGTGCTAACAGCCTAGTCAAAGTCCAAACTTTAATTAATTTAGGAATCTAAATTAAGACTTTCAAAATGTTAAGGAAATATTTTTCTTCCATTTTAGTCATGCTTTTCTTTCTGTTGGCCAATCACATATATTATACATTGTAATGAACATGATATGCTTCTATTTTAAAGCCAATTAGAATCATAGCTTAATCTGGAATTAGTACTATCACACTGTAGTTCAAAATGAAGACACCCAAGGAATGACTACTAATATTAAAATCTGGCTATAAATGCTGCACCATCAACTGCCATAATGATATAAAACATGTCTACTAGAAAATAAATTATATCTGTTAATTATAAGGATCAAAGAGCAAGTGCCAACATGGTAGCTATTCGGGCATTTCATAACCCCCCTCCGTATAAAGAGTCACTGGCTATGATGAGTTAATAAATCACCAGTTCCTGGGTTCAATGAAATCCTTTTCGCTGAAGAGAACAGAGTGACAGAGGTCAGGTGCTTGTAAGCAAAGGCCACCGATTATTTCCACATGGCACCGACTTCTCCAGCTGAGATTTCTCTAAGATCACTTCGCTATCTTGCTGAAGAAGAAGAAGAAAAACTTTGTGTTTTTATTTTGTTTTCAATATTGTTTCAGAAATATTTTAGTTTAGAAAATGCCTATGTCAATTTTGATATGTACATTTCTTACCTTACCTGAAGTGATGAGTAGCCTATTGATGGAGTGCGACCAGAACAAGTGCAAAATATCTTTCTTTAAAACAACAATATTAAACCAACATTTTAAAAGAGATTTTACTCAACAATTACTATCGGAATCTTCGCCACAAAGGGATTTAGCTAATAAAAAAAAACTTTATAGTACCCTCTGCTCGATGTACTTCATCATTTAAATGCAAATCTTAAATGTGTTAAATAGCAGAGAAATTAGAAATGTTAATTATGCTAGATTATTGACAAATAACATCTTAGATTGAGTTATTTCTGTTTAGAACAAATGGGAGGAAAAGCACCCATACCTGTAGACAAAATCTGATCAATATGTGGACTCTAGCCATTAAACGATCTTTTTGTACCCGTCTTAACTGAAACAAGTATCTATTCTTTGAAGACTTTGGCTGGTTTGTACACATTTCAGCACTCACCAAATGGGGTGAGATATCTAAGCCAAAGGGCACATTTATAGCTAATGTAAGCACTGTGAAGATGAAAGCAGTTAGGAACCAACAGTAGCATTTCCAAAATCTATGTTGAACAATAATCTGCTGCCTGGTAGCTTATTACATTTAAAAAAGTGATACATTACAGAATACACAAGAAGTTTCTAAAAGTATATGGACTTTTAAATCCTTTAGTACTTTTAAATCTTGTCTGTGAAGTTCTGCGAATTTAAAAGAACTTTAAATGATAAATTTTGTTACCATGGCTGCAAATATCCGTGCATTTCATATCAGGTTTTTAAAATTTTCTGTGGTTATGAGGAAGAAGAAAATAAGTTGAAAAAAATAATTCCACCCTGTGAAACAAATTCAGAAGTGTTACTTTGTTTTCACACTTTGGTTTGGCAATAACATATAAGCAGAGAACAAAAAACAAGACTGAGTTCATTGATCGTCCGGTAAGGACCAATGTCCACACTCTTGCACTAACCTAATACAAATAGAGCAGCCTGATAACATTGGCTCGTTTAATTTCTGTTGATGAGAGACGGAAGAAATGGTAAAAAGTGTTTTTTTTTGTATCTATGTTTAAAATGATGTAAAACATAAGACATGTAAAAAAGATTTTCATTGTTGAATCAGTCAGAGACAAAGTGATTTTATCTTGAGGTTCTGAAAAACTTTAGAAAGAGATAAAATGACCACAGGCTTTATGTCTTTTTTCTTTTTTTCTCAGCATATGAGACTTCAGACAATCTTCATGTTCATGTTTCTCCTGCAAGGTAAAACTCAAGAAATAAATTATACAAAACTCTCTTTTTTTCCGTGTATTGGTTTGAGTCTATTTGTTGAGTTGAATATGTTTGAACTGATTAACCTGCAGCATGGACACAAGCTCTGGCACAGACAGCTGCCCCAGAACAACCAGACTCAAGAGGAATTCTGCAGCGGTTAGCAGAGAGAGCTGGGTAAAAAAATAAAATAAATAAAATAAAACTACATATATAGATATCTATGCATATGTTTTGTTTTTATTGTGAAAAGTGAGAATATTCTCCTCCTTATATATTTTTATTTGTTTTTGCAGTTTTTTGTTGTAATTCTTACATGTTCCAGATCACAAAAACAAATAATTATATAACCAGAATTAACAAAGTCTACAAAAACTGCTCAAGTAGTAATTTAGTAGTAATTTCCATCTTAAAAATCAGTTATGCTATCACTAGCCACAAAAACTGAAATCAAGGATTCACATTTTTCAGTTTTAAAGAATGAGTCATTCCATTTAAGGTCAAGCTGCTTCATCTCAATCAGATTTAATTTTGACTTTGGCTGAGGTAATCCAACGCCTTAATTTTAGTGGTTATTTTGAACCTTTACAGATGGACAGCCTAGTGGGCTAAAGTTCACTGTACTGCATCATTGTTCTGCTTGAGCTGAATATGCTTTCTGTGCTATTGGAGTAAACTTGGTTGGCAGGGCATTTATGGAATTGTTTATTTCTGTTGTATAATTTCCCAGATTGTTAATGATGGATCTCATTGTATTTTGCAGGAGGTTAAAGTCTTGGACATGTCCTTGTAACCATTTCAAGCTACAAACTTTCTTTTATTTTGTTTCTCATCTTATGCTCATTTCTTTTGGTTGGGTTTTAGATATGGATGCCACATGTTCTAAGAATTGTTCTAATTTCTTGATTCTAAAGGTGTGTCTGGTGAAATTATGCTATCTAAACTTTATGCAGAACTTTTAAATGAAAAAAATGTATGCTTTGATCTGTTCAGGCAAGCCAAAGCTAAAATCAAGTCTGTTGGGGAGACAGTGCTGGGCTTCGCTGGTGCTTATTACGAAGACCATATCCAACCAGTTGCTGGAACCTATGTTGAGTGGGCCGCTAACATGAAAAATTCACTATGGGAGAGAGTTCAGACAGCAGTTGACAACTACATGCCGTCTTCCAATTAGTCCAAATCATCAAACAGATGAAAATGAGAAAAGCTGAGAAAATGTGATAGCTTTATTATAAGCGTGTCCTTTACTTTACACTGCTTAACCCAAAATGTCTACTCTTTGTTAAAGAGACATGCTGACTCTGAAAAGAGAGGTTGGAATAGAATTAAATGGGATTAAAACAACTTTGTCTCTTCAATCGTGTCTATATTGGGAAAGGGGAGAAAGTGCAAGAAAACATTTAAACATTTTTTCCCTAATTTCATAATGAGTTATTACACATTTACATTGATGTTCAATTTAAAAGGCTCCAAAAAAGTACTAACTTCATTGATAAGATTCGTGAGGTCTGATTCTATAGTAAGGTTATAGCTGTTAAATGGACTGTTAACCATGGTGGTCCAAAAGTAAATACTTGTATTGTAAATTAAATATTTTGAACTTTTACAAACATTTTCACGTCACAACTACAAACTACAGCTGACTTTAGTCTGACAGCCAGCACAAGCTAATGAGAAACCAAAAAGTAGAAGAAAAGTGATGAGCTGGTTTAAGATAAAACTTATCTAGAAGATGTGTGGAATGTATCTCAGTTATTTAGTCCCACTTTTGAATTCAGTTTAGTTTTTTTTAATCATTTGTTTTATATTTTTACAATTCCCAATGCATTTCATTTTAAGACATTTTACAAAACAAAAGGAAATTTACCTGAACTACAGAGAACTGTTTCAAGTCATAGATCCTAAAGGATCCTAATGATCAAACAATACAATTTATTATTTCAACAAGGAAATTGTTTATTCAAACTGTGGAATAGAAATGGTGTACAGTTGCTTGCTTTGTTTTGTAGACATTGTAGCCTCTAGCAGAGTAGATGGCTATCTGTGTTAACCTACTAGGGATTTGACAAAAATTACACAAGATCAACACAGAAACACTGAAACAGGAGTATTTAACTATGCAAAATAAATGTAAACAGTCAATTGTATTACAAGTTCCTGTTGTAGCTGGACCTAGGTGAGAAACATAGTGAAACAGATACGTTTTGAAACAGTTTTCAACCCCATAGGGTGAAAGGCAGCACATTTAGTCTGCCACAAAAAAGCTAAGCCAATGGCTATGTCTAGATCTAAAATTACCAATAAAAGACAGGACTAAGTGTTTCATCTATGGAAGAATATAAAGCTGTTAGAGTACAGAGCCAATGCCCCTTCCAAGAAAGTGTAATAGTTAAACACCAGGCCAGATGATGAAAAAAAAAAAACACATAGGAAAAAAGTTAAAAGTTTATGTGCAAATAATGAAAAGATTGGAGACCAGTAAGATGATATATCAGAGTGAGAAAAAGTCATCATTATGTCCTCCAGCAGCCTAAGCCTGTAGCAGCATAACTAAAGCGATCGCTCAGGATAACCTTAGCTGCTCTAACTATAAGCTTTATCGAAAAGAAAAGTTTTATGCTTAGTGTTAAAAGTAGAGAAGGTGTCTGAACCACACTCTAAAACTGTGAGCTGGTTTTATAAGAAAAAACTAAAAGATCTGGTTTAGGTTTAGACAATCCTGGAACTACCAGCAAACCTGCATCCATGTTGAGAAATAAAATACAGTGCACCCAATTGCTTTCCTATGTCTGTTTCTGTATAATTTAATTTTATTATTGCTAGAAAGTTTGTTAAAAGTATCAGTTTGTTAAACATCATCAACATAAACAGATGATGAAGAAATCTATGGAGAAGCTAAAAACAGTAGGTCATCTATGACAGGACAATTACAGATTTGCAATTCACAAATTTGTATTTTAAGAGAAGGTAGTTAAAGGGAAATCCTTTATAATGCAAGAAGGGATGCAGCAAACAAATCTGATACGGTGCTCTGGTCAGATGAGCTAAAAACTGGATGGTCTTACACATGGTCTTACACAGATGTTAAATATCAACTAATACTGTACATCATCATCAACAACACACCACACCACAGCTTTGAATTCTGGTGGTAAAAGATTAAAATCTTGCAATGCTGCTGGTTCACTCAATGAACCCGTGTCATTTAGACAAGTCAAACACTTTATGAGGATCAAGTTCTACCCCAGTGCATTTAAAATTATTCAGCTGATTTGTTATGTCAGAAACTCAAAAAACTCAGATGGAGGCCCCAACAATTGCCCAGATCCAAGACTACCTAACACACAGACCACATATTTTAAGAATGAAGGGTCAGCTGTCTAAATAGGTTGTGAGGAGCACCACAGGGGACGGTATGCTCACCATTCCTTTTTACTCTGTATACCTCCGACTTCCAGAACAAGAGAAGGTCTTTCTATCTGCAGAAATATTCTGATGAATCTGCAGTTGTTTGATGCATGGACAATTGTGAACATCCTCTGACTGTTAAACAACAACATTCTGAGATCAAAAATGAACTCAAAATTGAAATCAAAATCTGGTACCAAATAAAGGAGTGATTAAAGAATAATCACAGTTAGGTTTTGAAGAGCAGAAAAGGGAAAAAAAGATGGGAAATGTTGGTTTCTCCTCTAAGGATGGTTTGTTTCTGCTTAGTTATCAAACACAATTCAGAGAACATGCAACTCAGTTAATTAATATAGTGATGCAAACATTAAAGTAGATAAAATAACATTTATATAAACAATTATGCCCTTTTTAAAAAGATTGCAGTAGTGTAAATATGCCATTGAGAAACCATGGAAATGCTCTTCAAATAAAACAAAACAAAAAAAGAACTCATACCTACGGCAAGATACTGCATGCCCATGGTCTAACAAAAGAACCATCCCTTTCTCTGTTTAAAGATGAAAGGCCATTTGGGGCAACGAGTGAGTGTTATTGAGATAAATGTACGTAAAGAAACAATGCTCAGGTAAAAAGGGAAAAATATGTATCAGTGTGGAAACAACATGGAAAAAATTTCCCTTCCAAGCTGGTAGTTTTGAATAATCAGGTTTAGAGGCAAAGCCTCAGGGCTTACTGCAATTAGTCTAGACAGGTCAATAAAAAACAGACAATTTCACACAAATCTTTCTTAACTGACCCAATTAACCATGAAGGTAAAGAAATGCTGACTAAAAAAAATTGATCTAATCGGAATTATCTTATTTCATTGCAGGTGATGACACATGGACCAGTGTAATGAGTTTGCTTTGTTTGTTGTTTCCCCCATTGCATTACCATGACAGCATCTAAACATGAAATTTCTCCAATATCAAGAGAACTAAGGGTAGATCTTAAGAATTGAATGCAGATAAACGTACATTTCGGAGACATTGCACAACCACTTTTCCACATTCAAACTGTATGGCTATTTACACAGGACTTTGTGTAGGTGCACGGACAGGCCTTTGAGTGTGTGTGTGTGCGCGTGCTTGAGCGGAAACAAGTGTGTGTGTAATGTCACCAGATGACGTTTGTTTGCAGTCCCCCCCTATATCATCTCGTCCAGATGTGAGCCCTGTTTTACAGACAACTCGCCTCCAGAGAAGACTGTCACTTCTTGGATCTGTACATCCAGCAAACACAGTAGGTACTTCTGCTCTTGAAATAGTCCCTCTCTCCTTTTAAGCATATTTCAAAGTCATTTTGAAAAATAAATTTGTATCTTTTTAGAGTTTTAACAGTATCTATTTTGTTTTCTCTTTCTTTTGTTTCAGAGATGAACACAAAATTGATCCTTGCACTGGTCTTTGCTCTTCAGGGTAAGGCAACATACAAAAGCTATCTGGATAATTAGGAATAACATTGATGCAAAGTATCGCTCACTGACCAAAGAACTAGAGATGTTCATTTTAAGTGCCACACTTAATTTTTTTTTGGCTTTGAAAAACAACACAGAAACATTTATCTTAAACGTTTTCTAATACAAAATGTAAGGTTTGTTTAGACAGTATAAATTGCTGAATCAGTCAAACTCGTCTCACTTTATTTTTAGTCTCCTTGAGCCTGAGTGAGGTCCCTGCACCAAGCCAGGAACTTGTCGACAAGTATGAGGCCATGAAAGCTACTTTTTACAAGAGGCTGCTCAATGCTTATGGCAGGCTCCAAGGTGCTGTTGGCAACAATGATCAAGCACAGGCCACCAGGGACTTGGTTGAGTCTCTGAAGCAAAAGCCTGAAGTGCAAGCAGCTGTCAAAGTTGGAAGGTCAGTGGTTTCTGAGAGTTTTTCATTTAAAGAACGCCGTGGTGTTCTGGTTTAACGTTTCTTTGCTCAGATGTGTTCAGATCCACCACCAATTTGCCGATAAACATCACAAGCATGTCTTCATTGTTGTTGACAACTGCACAATAAAGTTTTATATATATATATTTATTTATTTATTTATATATAAATGCTTTTTTTTCCCTGCAGTGGTCTGGGCTTAGAAGCTGCACCAGTGGTGGACAGTGCCCGCCACTCACTGCTTGGTTTGTACGAACAATATCTTCGCCCCCATGTCGGAGAGAGCCTGAGCAATGCCATCGATCATATCAAGGTCTTCCTGGATGAACACCTGCCCGCTGAGTAAAACAATAACAATAATAATTAATATCAAAGGACCAGCTGATGGGGAAGTGTGTGTCAGAAGCCTGTAGTAGATGATAGCTAATAGAATCCACACCAGTTTAGATTGAGAGCAGAGAAACTTGATGCAAACAAGATTATTTTGCCTATTTCTAAATCAATGTCTTTGCCGGGTCATGCAGAGTTACTAGCATGGTAACATTATCAACACCATGTGCTCAAGTCCTGCATGTACAGTATTATATGTTTGATACACTAACAGAAGTCTCTGTGTGACTGTGTATGTATGTGTGTATGTATGTGTGTTCAATAAAATGAACTAAAAACTACGTCCAGAAATCTCTTTATTAAAGATTCACTTCAAAAAGAGAGCAAAGGTGCATGTTTATTCTGCTTTATTCATACAGGTAAACAATGTGATATATAAACAGAAAATTAGTTATGGATTGTAAAAGCTGTAAATGTTTGGTTACCACCTAAAGACCTTCCAAATTAATTAGAAGTGAGAAGTTTTATCAGTTCTGACTGCAGCTGAGCCACTACGTTTGATAGCAATTAGATTCCAGTCCTATATGTAAAATAAGACATATTAAAATTATAAATGCAATCTAGTAAATTTTAGTCCGATGGCAATCCCAGAAAAACATTTGGCGCTTTTGCTTGTGACCCAAAGATTACAGTTTTTTTTTTTTAGGGAAAAAAAAAACATTTCTTAACCCTCAAAGTATTAGATTAAGTGAAACATCATAGAAACATCAAATTCCTGCTAAAAAAGACATTTTCTTATTTTGAAAAAGCTGATCAAGAATCATCAAATGTATTTTTGATTGCCTCTAATGTATTTATCCCACATTTAACATTGCAGACACTTGTATAATGTCAACTGGTGCAACAGCCTGACGACGGTTTTTGGCTTTTCAGCTCATTTCACTAAGGGAGATTTGTATTGAAATCAGCAAATAAATCCTATCAAGCAATTATGCAACACATCAGAACCAGGAAAACTAACAGCGGACCAGACAGAAGACTTTGCTGTTCCAGCTGTTTTTAGCAACAGTGCATTCCCGCAGTTCCTTTATTGCTCATCAGCTGGACTGAATCAAACCCATACTTTTGCTGACATTTTGAACCCTGCAGCTGGACTCAAACTGCCTTGAGCAAGATGACATGTGAGTCTAAATCACATGGTTTCCTCCAATGTTTGCTTAGGCCTCGATTAACATGTAGGTGTTACAGAGAATGAGACATAATTCTTAAGCAAAAGATTGCAAAATTGTTATCAGTCCTTTAGTTTATTCAACAACTTTTCACAAAACCATTACAAACTAAGACTGTAGGCTTATGGTGGAAAGTTGATTTATTTTATTTAAAATTGTTTTTATTCTAAACTAGAACTACTTTTGGAGTGCAGAAAGTGTTAAAACATTTCATTAGTATTATGTGGTAATCCAAAACAGAGCTTTGTATGACTTCTAAGATAAAATTAATATTATAAATGTTTTCAGTTCTGTTTAATAAATAAACACCTAAAATGTGTGGAAAACTTTGTACTGACTGCCTTTAACTCTTTAATCATTACATAAAATCCAGCAGAACTAATTGTTTTCAGAGATAAATCAATTGATAGATCTTCATTGAGTGTAATTGTGTGAATGCTGTAATCATTCTCCCATGTTTAATTTTCAGTTTTTTTTTGTTAAATTAAGCAGGGCTTTGATGTGTTCTGATGTTTACCTCATAGCCCAGACATATGAAGACGATAGTTGATAGTTGTCACGTTCTGCACAGTAAGTACTTGCCAGAAATTCTTGCAGCTCCTTTAGAGTTGCTGACAAATGAGTGCTGACTCCAATTTAACATGAGTTTGAATGTAATTGGTTAAATCTGAACACAGCTTCATCCCCAGTTCTTAAAGGGTGTACAAACTTATGCAACCACATGATCTCAGTTGTTTATTTTAACTTCACCTCCATTAAAGATTTCTGTTTGTTTTTCAGTTGCATTGTACAGGTTATAAAGATGGAAAGAGTTGGGAAAATGTTTGTCTTGCTGTGATTTATAGGGTGGTATCTGTATCATCCTCAAGCTCGGGTCTTCTAGCAGAGACCTGGGAGTTTGAGGATTCTGCGCAGTATCTTAGCTGTTCCTAGGACTGCGCTCTTCTGGACTGAGGCTTCAGATGTTGTTCCTGAGATCTGCTGGAGCCACTCTCCCAGTTTGGGGGTCACTGCTCCGAGTGCTCCTATTACCATGGGGACCACATCGACTTTGACCTTCCACATCTGTTCAAGCTGTTCTTTTAACCCTTGGTACTTCTCCACCTTTTCATGTTCCTTCTT
>JAUZNJ010036893.1:0-11681 GCA_034780135.1 Jordanella pulchra
TTATCTGCGTCTTGGATATACAGCTGGATAGTACAGTGGTAGGCAAGATAACTAAGGCCTTCATAAATAACTCCATGGGAATGTGAAAGACGAGTCACATCATCACCAACACTGGCTATGCATGCATTGATTCCAAAGTGAGGTAACAACCAGCCCCCTGCTCTACAACAATGTCATCAAGCTGTACACCAACGAGAATGAGTTTCACTGGAACTTGTATTTACAGTAGCTCCAGCAGGTGGACCAGGGAAACCTTATAGCCTTCAGAAGTTCTGAAATGGTAAACTTTGAGTTTAAACGCAACACTTTTGGTTTTACAGAATTGTCTGTGACCAAGTTATTTTGTAACTTATTGCAGTTGCATCATCATGAGTCATAATGTATGATAGGTCACATAATTTTGTGTAAAATTGGTATGTCAGGGAGTTACAAGCCCACAGGTTATGTAATATAAGTCCTTTCTTCGCATGGATGAAGGCTTTTGTTTTGCTTACACCAGTAAAACGGGTACCTGAAAAAACACGTGGCTATAAAAGCAGATGCTATTAGAAAAACAATTTGCTTCTTTAACATGAACCAAGCTGAACCCCAGAACTGACCTCTGATTGATAGAGAATCATGGTGGGAGCACATGTTTACCAGGACCAACGCCAACCCTGCTCTCCTGCCCCAGAAATGCTACAGGAGAACAAAGGAGAAATCCTCACGCGGGACACAGATCTGTGGCCACAAACTTTCTCTGGAGCCCATGTACGACATACAGATTACTGATTTGATCTGAGACATCACAATCTGCAAAAGTATCTGACAATAGCTACTTTTTGTATATCATTTTTCCTATTCTTTTTCCCTTTGGATTATCCCATCATGAAGGGGACTTTGATGGGCTTTATAAAGACATTTAACTCAACTTTTCTTAAGGACAATGACCAGCAATTTGACATTATTCATTTGAAGGCAACTTTTTGATGCCTATTTGTGATGATTATTTAGGGAGCCAAGCAAGTGTCAGTCCTCCTCCACCCCCCACCCCCAGAGTAGCTTCATCTGTCTCTGTTTGACTCACAACGTTCTGAAAAGAAATTACATCTGGGCTGCTGCCATCAAAAACACTGATTATAGATGATAGAGGTCTGTTTTTCTTTGTGGTATGTCCTGTTTCTATTCTAGGTATAGCTATGGGCTCAGCTTTTCGTGTGACTAACTGTGCTCTCTTTTGTCCCTTTAACTAGAAAACTGTCTCAAAGCTCATCTGCTTAACTGTTTTTTTCCTAGGCAGAGCCACGTATGGAGCTAGTTTTTCTAGTTTTTAGTATGAACTGTGTGGCCCACTCTGGTCTTCAGAGACCTTATTGTACCAGGACATAAGCTAATGACAAATAGGACAACAAACTCCAGGAAAATCTGAGATGTGTAGAGACTGTCATCTAATTTAATGAAATGTTTAATTACTTCTCTTAACAAATGTGCCACATAAATGAATTTGCCTGTTAGAAAAAAAAAATTGAGTTTAAAGGGAAGTTAATGCTATTGTTTTCAATCTTTGTTCCATTGTAGAAGACCTTGGGTTCAAAAGGAAAACTTAATTGGAACAACTATCTGCCTGATTAAACAATGTTTTTCAAATAATGTTAATAAACAAAATTTTAAAAACTGCATCTCTAAATTCTCAATTTATATGAATAAAATCTGCCATATTTTGACATATTTTGTTGTAATATAGCCACATATCTATAAAGAAAACATCTGCATATAATGTGTTTTCTTGGAAGTGAAAATGAAACCTCTGGCTGATGTTACTGACAAAGAACAAGGAGCTGCAGTGAAAAGCACAAACAAACAAGTAATTTATCTGTCCAATGAGGTGTTTTAGGCGACAACATGGAGCGCGGTGATTATTTAGAAGGAGCTTATTTATTGCTGTAATCCATCAGCACTAAAGAGCTTAGTTTAAACTTTTTCTTTTTCATGGTCCCACAGACAGACGGTACTAAAGCAACATCAAGTATTTGTTTAAGCTCAATGACATGACAGAAGGTTTTGGATCAACATAAATTACTTGTTGAACTCCTTACATTTCTAATAGTACAAAAAGTTTCTAATAAAGCACTATTCTCTTTGCGGGATTTACCTTTATTTTAGTGAAGATCTAAAAATCTACAAACACCTATTTTTTCTGACATTTGCAAATTTTTATGATAACTTTTATGTTTCTGTCCCATTCAATTGAGATTAATGAAAAAAAAAAATGTATTCCAAAAAAAGAAAAACAGGAAAAGTATGCCGTTTAATAGGCAAATAGTTTCGTTCTTGATCTTATGGATCTTACTAAGAATACACCAGTTTGAAATGTATATATAATTTTTTTTTTTTCAAAAAGCATACTGAAATTAAATAAAACAAGAATGCACAATAAGTCACAAGGAAACAATAAGAAGAACACAGGCAGAATCCCAAACACAACAAGATAAACAAGGATCATCTATATGTACAACTGACACAAATGGCAGCAACTAGATCACATAAAAAAACTAAATTCCAAAGGAAGATAGGAGCATAAATTAGTTTTGAATATTAGGGAATTTGTTTTAAGTTTTGTCCAGATCAAGTGGATAAACATGGAAAAAATAGTTACATCAGCATTATTTCCATCCGACTGTTGGAGATAATGCTGATTAATGCTTACAGCCTGGTGTTTCCAGGTGTCATATCTACAACAAACTGACATCTATCATAAATTTAAATTGAACTTTTAACCATTCTTTAATACAACAAAAAAGCCATCTATTACAATAAAAACACTGACAAGAAAATTGTAGAAAACATGTTAGTTCTGTTTAACACCTGTCCTGGATGTCCAGAAACATAAAACATCTTTTTATATGGTTCTAGCAACTTCTGGTTCTGCTAAAATAAATATTCTACTTGAACATATTTTTGCATTTTCAAAGATGAAATTTAGGAGCAACAATGTTGACCTAAGTTTGTTTGGTTTTGATTATTTTATTGAGGTTTATGAGAAGGGAGTTTTAACTACTGATGGAAGTTAGTGCACATGTTGAAAGTTGATTCTGGAGAACTCACACCACATGAAGATTTAAAGGTTGAATAATGAAAATGGATCATGGTTATAAACTTATTCATTTGCTTTTCCTGACTTTTACAGATTTATATCTGAATTTAAGACAAAAAAAGCTTCTGAGTTTTGGTTTAGATCAAGTATGTTGCACTGCTTTGCTTCATTAAGTTTAGTTAAATTACAAGTTGAGATTTTTTATTGATTTAATTTATCTGGAAAATAAGAAAAACAAGAAAAAAATATGCAATCATAGATCATTCTTTTTTTGCAGATGTGCATGAACCAGGAGATATTTAGATGCTCCAGACTCATAGTTAACCAGTGACAAAATCGCATCAGTAATTTTGTAGCTCATCGCTAATTATTTGTGAGACAAGGCTGGAGCGAATGGGGAATGAATCTGATTAGCAAAAATAATTTTGCTCAAATGATTTGATCAGTCATTAACGTCAGACAAAAGACTCAATGTCCCCAAACCAATTTGCTTTAAAGCTCATGAAGTGAAAATACTATAAGAATAATTTCACATACCAGATAGCTCCACGGCAGAGAAGAAAGTCTTTATTAAGCCACTTTCTAAAAACACTTACCTCAAAATCTCCATACTGATGTCCAAACATGATAGTCTAGCCTTCGACTGCTGTATCTGTGAATTTTCTTCGGGGGTGGAATATTTGAAATGACACAAGTATTTATGAAAAAATACAAGTAATAATTATAAAACTCTAATTTATCCTTTGTCTAATTGTCTTTTAAGGCAAATAAAAAAAGCACAAGAAAATGTGTTTGTTAGTATTTAATCCTCTTCAGCTTATTGATAACTAACTCTATATTACCACAGCCACCAACTTCAACACAATCGAACTGGGATGCAAAAAAACAAATGAAATTAATTGCCAAATATTGCTTTATTAGATTACAAGTAATTCTCTTCAATTACTTGATAATCCCCAATTCCACAGCCCTTCTTTGCATGTTGAAGCATTCTCCATTTAGCAACTGGCGCCACTGTTCATCCTTAAACGGGGACGCACTAATGGTTTTAAGAAAAATAATCATGGAAATGTCTCTAAATATACATCCAAATTTTTCAAATATAATTGTCTTTTTTTTACATCAAATGTAATGGATTGTAGGAATGTAGCCCTTCATGATGTGAACAGACCCTTTTAAAGAAAATTAATTATAACTTAAATCCCAAATTATATTGGGATTTTTAAGCACATGTGAATACGAAGTATTCTATTATTGTTATGTAAAAGGAGGGTATGCAGCACAAATAAACATCCCTCTCCTCTCATGGGCAGAAAACTGGCAACAGATGCCCAGCACCAGTGCTGGAGAAAACTTACTAAAAATAATGGAGAAAGAAACTGAAGGAGGAACAGTAGTGGTGCTGGGCATGGCAGGGGAAGGCAGTTGAGCTCAGGCCCTAAACAGAGCGTATGAACGGCTACATTGCTACAATGAAGCCACAAGAACTACCTTAAAACTTGTACCACAAACTAAGCAGGGGAAACCAGTGGATGCAGGTCCTTTTAAATTAAACTGCATTTAAACTTTTGGGGGAAGCATGTTAAACCTTTTGTGCTGCAGATTCTGTAAGGAAACATGTTAGAAACTGAAACAGACCTGAGAATGGGACAGAGGTTGACCTGTTAGGCTTTTGACCAGCTGGAACAGAGATGTTGGTTCAGGTTCAAATTGATATAGAGGACAATTACAGAAGATAACTTATTAAAGGCTTCAAGAAGCTGTATAGAAGTTAACCTTCTACCAACAAGATTACATAAAACATACAGCCAGGGTTGGAAGTATTGGATTATCATGGCCATACAAGCCCATAACAATGTGCTAAAAGTTGCACAGTAGTAGCTTTCAAGTATTGGAATTTTGCAGCATTGGTTTGCGTCAATGCATATTTATGTCTGAAAATGGTCTAGTCAAAGTTCAGACCTCATTCTAATTCTCAAAGTTCTTATCACTCCTATCTGACTAAACTTTAATCATCTCCTGATTGCAAAAAGAAATCAGCAACATTTTCAGTCAGTACATGAGCAAAATTAGTAAAGATGTAACCTCAAAAAAACGTTCTGCTTTCATTGTCACATGGGGCGTTACTACACACTGTTGACTCAGGGAGACTGTATACAAAGATCTTGGGGCAGTTTTTCACATTTTGTAAAAAAAAATGAAAATACAATAGTGTATAATTTCCCTTCAGCTTAAAAAAATAAATCCAATAATGCATGTGAATGGTAGTTAAAATGCTTTTGTAAGGTCTCGTATGTAGAAACACATCAACAAACCACAGCACTTACCTTTACAACGCATCCATTCATACCATGCTCCCATCTCTGCAAATAAGGGACACCACCATGACCTGTCTAGCCTAAGCTGGACAATAACAACTTTACATCAAAAGCTGTTGGATCTGTTCCTGTATCAGACACTCTATGTGAAGGCTGTGGTATAAATAATAATACAGGTTATTTGTGCTGCATCTACAATTTGACATTACGTTCCAACACTGCAGGCAATAAAGTGAGGACACAGCTTTGGGTCGCAGTCTGTGGAGTTTTTTGATGCCAACAAGATTTAAACAGGATTTTAAGAAAACAGGATAGTCAAAACTATGACCTGAAAAATGAATACAAATACACCCAGTTCTCAAGAACAATGTAGATGATATTTGATAAAAACAACATTTTTTGATGCATATCAAGACAACTTTAGATGTTTGACCTGGTAGGAAACTGTGTCCTTCCTTTTTAAAAGCAATATGTGATAAAGCATTAATGCTGCATGGTTTTCAGTGGCTCAGAATATCTTTGTTAACATAATTTCCTTTGCAAAACATAGTGGGGAAAAAATAAGGGCTTCCACATAAATAGAAATAAACAAATTACACAGCTGATTTTTTATTAACCCTGCAGTTTTTCCCCTTGGTGATAAGAGATATGAAACAAAACAAATATCTGGTCAACAGCCTCCAATATCAGATCTATTCAGGTTTTTCTTTTTGTTTTAAGCACTCTGAATGTCATTTAATCATGTCCAAATAAAATATGTGATAGATCTATGTTAAAAAGTATATATTAAAAATAAAAGAGAATTTAATTTATTTATTTAGAACCAAATTAGTTTGGAGCATCTTGAAAGGTAGAGGCAGCAAGGGGAGCTCACCCATGGTGCCTTTTATGGAAAGCCCTCCGCTGTGCTTGACTTCTACACATCTATTTTCCTTTAAGCCATCTAATATGTTCAGACATGCCTTTAGTGTGAGAGGTGGGAACAGTTTTAACGCAAGCATGATCTGTGGCAGCTGTTATCTGTGTGCACTGCCATGAATGCTGCCATCCAAGCAGCGACAGTCAGGAAGCTGCAGATGATAAGATCTCACCAGTTCCTGAGCAAGACTTCCCTGCACAGCTGATTGCACTTCTTATCTTTTATTTATAACTCAAAGAGTTGTGATGCAGCTATAGTTTACAAGCAAACGCGTCATTACAAAAAAAGGAAAGAGGAGAGCTTTGTTAACGCCTTATATGATAATCTTGATGAAAATAAACAGAATATCATAGTATTTTTATGCCATTCTATCTCCAGTAAATTCCTATTGACGTCCCACACCATCCTGCTGCCCACAGCCAGCATCTACAACTTGCTGTGAGTGCACAAATGTGCAGTGAAAGGTGAAACCTCCCAGGATATTAGTCACACATTTAATTCCCTTAAACATGAATAAAATATAAAGTTTTTCTTTATATGAGCCGAAATGAATCTTACTCTATGTTCTTGGTAGAACAATGTCTTCTTTATTATAGTTTCAGCTGTTTATAACTATTTCATTATTGTTCTGACTGTGTTCATTTTAAATTTAGGTGAGTAAGTATTTTCATAGCTTTCATAGTATGCTTGCCTTATATGAATGGCATGTTCTCTTGCCTTTCCTTTTCTGAAAAATAAATAAGTGAATAAATAAATAAATATTTCAGTTGCACATTTTTATAACTATATTTTTTTCTGTGTATTTTATTCTGCCTGTGTTTTTTGAGGATGACAATAATTATAATGATGTATAGAAACTTTCCTAATATTTTTTTTGTTGTCAGAAAAAGTTTACTAAAATAAGGATTAAGCTTTACATTTAAATTAAAATAAGGATTTAAATTTCTCTCATTTGACAACAAATCGGAGGTAGGCTTTCTAAAAATTCTGCAACAATTTCTCAACATTAGGATTAAAAAATTGTTTTAAAGTTTTCCTTTAAAGGTAGCTATGGGTACATTTTGTTTGCTCAGTTTTCATTGCTGTCTACACTCCCTGGCCACTTTATTTGGAACAACTTGCAGGTTTTCATTACGCTGCGAACCCTAAGAATGAAACAATGAAGTAAGTAATTCCTAAGGTCAAGGTCAAATATTCAAGCCTGCACGGCAGCCAAAATTAAATTAACTAATGATAAAAATATTTTACTATGTTGGTGTTATTATTTAATGTATGTTATTTAAAATTATTTGCTTTATTTTTAATATTTAATTTGAAAAACATCACATATCAGTCAGATTTGAAACATTTTGGTTTTTGTTCTTAGTTCTCAGCATAATACCTAAATACTTCAACACATCAGTCATGATATAAGTCTCTCAAGTAATGGCACCATTACTGGTGTTACGATAAATATCCATCTGGCCTTTGTCTATTCCTGCTTATGTTTGAAGGGATGTTGGGATGAGCTGCTGCCTATCCCAGGTAATGATAAGTATGTTTTCGTTAATGATAAGCATTATTTTGATTAAACAAAACTGTGTTCTCAGACATTGAAAATCCTAATGTTGGCAGAGACCTTTTATCTTATTTTACTCAACATCTAAAAAACATTCAGGAGGTGACTTTGATGTGCAAAATAATGAAAATATACAGTGTGATAGGTTACACACAAAACTATGTGGACCAAAATAACGTAAAAAATCAAAAACAAGCTCATGTCACCAAATATATTAGACGCAAATCAGTTATTAACTGCTTTGGAATAATATGAATGATGTTGTTAATGATGTTTTTACAATTTCTAATTATTTCACTGGCCCAGCGCTTTCAAAGACTTCTTTTGGAGCATCAGTTCTTTCTCTTGCCAGCCAATGCTAAATCCTCCTAAAAGCAACTGAAACAGTTTAGCCCTCATAATTTCACTAAGTAATAACCCCTTCAGTATTTGCCCCCTTCCTCTTTACATTTTAACAGATCTCTTTCTAAGGTCCCAGGTCTTGTAAGCCAATGTTGCTATTCTTCATCCTACGTTAAATCCTTATCTGCTTGTTTCTGCACATAGGCCAACAAAAAGTACCCTATCTATATAAATGGTATATAAATTACCACCTTCTAAGATTGATCAGCAGACCTCATAGGATGCTGTTCTTTCTTTGTTCTTTCATTAATTTATCAAAGGAGGCTAGAGTTAAACATTTTTCAATAAGATTAAGAGAAATAACTTTAGTTCTTTTAGGAAAGATGTTGTTCAGGATAAAAATAGATCCCCAAAGAAGACAAATAATGTAATTTTGCATTTTCTGAGTGAAACACTTAGCAAAGGAGAGGAGCAGGTAGAATGGGAGGAGGAGAGGAGGCTAAGAAGAAGACAAGAAAGAAGCTGAACAAAGTGTCATTATTTTCCAAGTGAAGTCCAAGTCAGATGAACTTTATCCTTAATAAGCTGCTGTTAACTTACAGACATGTGCTGAGGAGATTGGACTTCAAGAAATGGAAAATGAAAGAAATGATTCAAAAGGCCTGCCTTCTTAAAACCACACATAAGGTCACATCTACGCCTTATTCTGATGTTTGAGCTATTTTACTTCAAACTTTGGTTATATGTTTTGGGGAATATTTCGACATGTACTATTTTATATCTTTTATATTTTTGTATATAGGTAACGTCTAAAAAATTTCTTCTGTCTTCTGTCTTTTTTTCCCCCAGCTGTGTTCAGATTTGTTGTACATTACTAATGCATCGCAGGTTGATTTTTCCATTTATGAATCATGGTCTGTTTTTCTCTCCCTGACGTGCTCAAAGAGTGAAAGGTGAACTGAGTCATATTGTCGTCACTGTAAACGATACAATAAGACAGACCTTCAGCTGAGTTTCTATCCACTTCATGGGAAGAACAACTGCCTGCTTTGCTTGTTTTTGTTTCCAAGGTGAAGGGTTTTCACATATTCTCTTAACAAGCAATTCTCTTCCTTTCATCTTCATTACTTTTTTAGCACACATGGTTTTTGCAGAATCTATGAACCAAAAACTAAATAAGACACAGACATTTTTAAATTTGGAAAACATCTCTTTACCAAATAGCAATGCTGCAGAGTAAATGAAAAATAGAAATCTCCATGTTGCCATGACTATCCCTGTCATCTTTGGCTCTGTACTCCATCAGTAAAACCAACTCACAAACAAAGGCAGTGCCTTAGTGGAAAATCCCCGTTAGCAGCACTAAATAAGTCTCCAAAAGCTTTTTTTTTTAATTATTTTATCATAATCTCACTTTGTTGGAGTGGAATTTTAACACTTCTTTTCTTAACATGTTGTGGAGAAGGACAAAAGCAGCGACATAGCATCACCAGAAGTATGGTGGATGCAAGTGTTTAAATAAAAAGAATGCTAAACTTACAGCTTAGACTAAAATAATGTATATAATTATTACAAACACAAACAGGTGCGATTTAGTAAACTTCTGTTATTTACTCCTTTGACTTTGTTCAATTTGTAGAGATGTTTTCTAGCCCCGCACTCTTAATGCACAGCATTTTAATCATGCACTCTGACACATTAAGTCTTTTCGTATTCATCCTCTTATTTCTACATTTAATTCTGCCTGAGATCCCCAATATGTGGTGATGATGGCCTCACATTTGAAAGCAAGTAAACAGAAGAAAAAAATTATTACTCCTCCACCTCCATAGATAACAGTAACAGCGTGTCCTGACTTTGCACTGTGCATTAAGGTCTAATTATCTCTGCTCTGGTGTCTTTACTTAGCAGCATAAGGATCCGGAAGACCTGTGGTTTATTCATATTCAAGTTTCAAATACTAAATTGAGCTGCCATATTACTTTCATGCTTCAGCCTTTTATAAAACAAGTCAGCTTCATCCAGACCCAGTAAAAACATCCAGTTTTTCTCACAAACTCATCTTAGGACCTTTTGGAGCAAAGTCTTACCTTCCACTGCCCCCAAGCTTTAACATTATGTTCCCACCAAAATTTAAACCGCTAATACAGTATTAAGGTGCTCTTTTATAAAAGTTGTTATTAGCGATTCTTGTGAATTTTTTCTCATTCTTATCTAAATCTTTTCATTTTGCCTCAAGCCAAGTTATAGAGTTTTTGTGCCAAACATTAGATTTCTTCAGGGAAGACTGCTATGTATATAAAGTTGCTTACTTACTTAATTACTTGCTCAGTTTTCTTCCCATTGTTGTCTCATGAACTTTAACATGCAGTCTGCAGAGTCTCATTAGAGTCTAATGAGGTGTTTATTGCTGGAAGGTGTAAAGGATCGCTCCGTTTGATGCGAAACAAGAACATCATTTGCATACCGTTCTGTTGACTACGTACCAAAAAGATACCTAATTGTTTACATTTTGGTGGAAAACAATTAGCTGTCCTAAATATGTAAGAGTGATAAAACCAACTTAGAAAATTTAAGAAATGTTGATGGACATGTTCTGTTAAGTAGTGTCACTATGTGTTAGAAGCGGAAGGGAGTTTCAGACAAGGAACTAACATGACATCACAGTTCATTCTTAAAAGAAGGAAATACCTAATCATGTTGAATGAAAAAGGTATGAATGACTGCTTGAAAAAAAGTTGAACCACTCTGATTTGCACAGTCAGATCCTGAAGAGCAGTTATTACTGTGTTGACCTTTTACTCAGTAATAGCTGCTGTCAAAGCTAGAATTATGAGCGTATTGGGAATTTAATTTAGAACACCATTTTATCTGGTAATGACCAAAAAATACCTCCGTGAAAAAAAGGAAAAAATTCTAATGATCAAAAAGGGGAACTTTTTCTACAGATAATCTAAGTGAATACATGGTCAGCGAAGTTAAAACACTCTATGAAAACCTGTATTTTTTTAGATGTTATGTGTCACAATTCAATTCCAACAACTCATATAATTAATGAAGTGTTACAATCAAATGTAATTACAAGATAATTTCTGGTGTGGAATAAAATAGGACATCCCAACATTTTTCCTCAATTGAAATGTTTAAATCAAAATAATTATTAAAAGAAAACATTAAAAAAACAGTTTTGCCTTGTTTTCAATAGTTCTGTACTCCTGACTAATGAAAGAAAGCTGAACAGCATGGGGAGATCCAGAAAGCATGAGGCTTCGGGCAGGCGTAGGGAGGATAGGGGTCTTTTCACACCCCTGTTTTCCGGCTGCCACCCGGAGTTCGGGGCCTGGAGGAAGAGCGAGCCGCCTGGTCCACGGTCTTGGCCGGGGGCTGTTGCGGTGCCTGGGTGGCCTGCCGGCGCCGGGACTGTCGCTTTTACTCTCCCAAGGGGGATGGAGGGAGGGGTGCGTGAATTAG
>JAUZNJ010036894.1:8171-36125 GCA_034780135.1 Jordanella pulchra
CCCCCCCCCCCCCCCCCCCCCCCCCCCCCGCCCCCCCCCCCCCCCCCCCCCTTTTAAGTTGATTGAATATTGAAGAAAATCCCTGAACAAACAATATATGATGGGCAAGCAATATAGCAGACTAGTCAGGGAGAAAGCATCACTTACCATAAAACTGAAGGTCAGAGAGTAATAAAAGAAGCAGCAGAGAGGATAATGGCAATACTTTAATAGTGAACTCCACAAATCTGAATCAAAGGCAACCATAACTGAAAGGAAGCCTCATTTGCTGCTTGCCCCAAGCCATGTAGGGAAGAGAGAATACAAGGACTGAAATTAAGAATCAGATCGATTATTAAAACAATTTTTAATTCATTTGTTAATCGATTCATTACCTAAAATAATGGTATTTGGAATGAAGACATTAATGTAAAAAGTGGTCTTTTTATATTCCAAACATTTATTTATAAATGACACCTTTATGAAATAATCTCTTTATAGATTAATCTGGTAAACAATTTAATAATTAATCAATTCCTTAAAAAATTGATAGGAATCACGTTTTTTTTTATTAATTACCAAACGTTTATTTTTGTTTTTGCCTCTCAGCAATTAACTTTGAGTGAGGAGGAGAAACAACATAATGAGAAGTGGAAGAGGTGGAGAAGTATGAATACCTCAGTGTTTAACTGACAAACATGAAGCAGACTAGAGGAAGGGACAGAGCAGACTGGACTTATAGAGGAAGATCAGGTCCTTCAGTCAGATTTCTTCGGGTTTCTCCAGATGCACCATAAAACAACTACAGGGGAATAATTTTGGAACATCTCGTAGAAAGAAACCCCTTTGAGTTGTATCTAATTTTCCTTTGAGTTTCAGTATTTTTTACAATTGAAGAATGTGTTACAACTTCTCAATTACAGTCCCAACAAAAATCCCACTGAAAATCTGCAGCAGACCTGAAAACCTCTGTTCATTTATCCCGTCCTGTTTCTTTCAGAAAAATTAAATCCCTGAAGAGCCATAGTGACAAGAAGAAGAGTGTGTTTATGTAAACATTACAAATTAGGGTCAACTCAGAAAAACCTTAAACTGAAAACTAGCTAATGCGCACAAAAGGATTTTCCAATGTCTGCATATGACGTGTCTCCCTTTCAGACTTGACCCTGAGCTTCATACAAACAAGATTCAGAAGGCAAAAAAGAAAAAAAAAAAAAATACAAAATATGGAGACTTTCCCCCCTTTTAGAGAAGCAAAGTGTAATTTCCATTGTTAAGATTCAGGTTTGGCGTTTTATATACACAACTTATAAGTCCAACAGCACAGATACATGCTAGGGAAGATTTAGCCTTAGATTGAGGCTGAAGATAAAATGTGACCCGAAACAATAAAGTTCTATAGAAAATATACTTTCATGTTAACAAATCCTATATCAGATAATTACAGCATATTCATTTTTATTACCTGGAAAATCAAACATATAAATTGCTTCAAAACTAATTCTAGAGTAAAACTTTCCGCATGTTTACGATGTTTAAGCAACAGTAGAGAGAGAAAAAGCTTTGAAAATGTTTTGAAGACAGAGATGAGGCTTTATGTCCGTTATTACAAACCTTTTTTATTAAGTCACCTCACATGGAATGGCACAGCATTTTTAATTTCTTCTAAAGGACTCAGATGAAATGTTAAAACCTGTCAAAAGCTGCTCCATATATACAAATAATTAAAATTAAATAACCATAGCTCAAGAATCATAAATACAAAAGCTGTACAACCCCTCCTCCCTCCCCTTCACATCCCACGATAATGTTCATAAATGTACAAGTTAGAGTCTTTCACTAGTGTTCAGTTGTGTGTTAATGCCTGCTCCCTCATTATCTGGGTTCTCATGTCTTGATAAGACCCTCTAGAAAGTCTTTCTCCACCATCTCCTCGATGTTCTGACGAGCTCGGCTCCAGAACACCTTCTGGCTCTCCAGTTTGTGCCCCTCCTTGTTTCCGGGGAAGGAAGAATCAGCGGGATTGTGGGAGTAGGCCTGGTCTGATCGGCAGCTGGCCTTGCTGTTGAACACCTGGCTGAGCAGGTTGAAGAAGGGCAGCAGCTGCTCCATGCTGCGGATAACGTAGAGGGTCAGCATCAGGTGACCCGGCTCCCAGGGTAAGGTTTTAGTGGAGCAGTCTTCCTCTGGGTTTTTCTATAGTAAAAAAACAAAACAAAATACTTAGTAGGAAGAAAAATAATGAATATAATAATAAAATAATCTGCTGGGAGTTTAATTTAAAGCTGCATTTGTCCAGTGAAAGAGCAGGAGGAGATACCTTTGCTCGTTTTCTCAGGAGCTTCACCAGACGAACCACATAGGGCTTGAACTCCCTCTGATGTGTCCCCTGACGTCTCACCTCCAACCCTGAATCGTCTGAAGCCTCGGGGATAAACGCCCAGCGGTACCTGTAATGGAGAAGGACTCACCTTGAGAGGAATCAAAGACATTTCTATATTTTCATTAATCAGCCAACAGGAGCTTTAAGGCTACGTTCACACTTCAACCTGAAGTGATACAAATCTTTTCATTAGTCTGAACAAAACAGATCTAATTTTTTCCAAATGTGACCCTTGGTCCTAAATCTGTTAGATATCTGATCTCTACTATTCTTTACTGCTACACAGAAGCAGACAGAAAAACAACAATAATCCTGAAAGCCAGGTTTCTGATTTAGTTCATATTCAGGCCAAACACCAGGGGTCTTATTGGAACCAGGGGATGTGCTTCAGCATAACGATCTATGTTTACCTATATAAACACAGATCTCGCTCTCAACTAGTTCGCATATACAATTCGTATACATTTGGAAATTTGAATGATCACGTAAAACAAATGGAACTGAGCATTAAAGCCTGCAGTGGGAACAAATAAGAAAATCACATTTTCCAGTAATTAAATTTAAGGTAAAACTCATTTTTATTTCAGAGGGATTTGAAGTGTTTATTTTTTTAGTTTGATGATTTTGGCTTAAGGATGATTTAACTGAAAATATGAATCATCAAAAAGTTGCAGCACAATCATGTAAACGAAAAGGAATAAATGCCTGAGACGTATCTTTGTGTGCGATGAATCTGTAGAAGTTAAACTTGGAAAATGATTTAGTGAGATAAATTCATTTTGATTGATACTCTAACTGATGAAGGTTAATAATCCCAATCAGATGCAAACGTCTACAGTTACTCAAGTTTATCTCCACTGACATCTGGAACTGAGGCAGACTCTCAGGAGGCAGCGCCAAGGCAAGATCCAGGAACTTGCAAGCAGAGAGGTAGAGGTTGAGCCAACGTTGGCTGTTGTAGGATGTGGAGAAGCCGTTCCCTCCAGAATAAGTGGTCTCCAACCCGGCTACCGAAGGTCCTGATGTCCTGGAAAAGGAGCCAGCAGGGAACTTAGTCCAAAACGTCCATTTACTTTTTACAAAAACAAAAACTCTTCAGAAATTTTTCATCCACAATTAAATAATGACAATAATAAACTTTAAATATTCTATCAGACAAATAAACACCCAGGAAATAAAATAGATATTTTTAGCTCATTTTGTCATTTATTTGTTTTTTCAAAATGTATCAATCCATTTTAAGATATTTCTCAATTTCACAATTTACAACTCATGAGATTAATTAAATACATTGAAATAAATAAATACATCTAGAATTAAAAACATTTGTGAATTTATCTACAGCTAAATAAAAAAGTGATTAAAATAAATGAGTGTAAGATAAAAATGTATTTTTAACACTTTTCTGCTACTTTGTGTTAAACTTCATGATGAAATAGTTTTAAAAAAATTATTAACAGTATTTATTTACATAAAACCGAGCCACCATACAGATTCCTCACTTACCTTAGAAATGTTAAAACAGTAGAATTACCGTTTGAAAATTTCTCTATAATCAAAATCGGATTAATTAAATCATCACTGCCCTCTATTGTTCAAACATACCTTGATATGTCTTCATCAGCTGTGAGCTCCTGCTCCATCAGTAGGAACACCTGGACCTTATAAAATAAGCAGCAAATGATGCGTAAAAGCAGCAACCATTAAACATCCATAGTGGAAAGCGACTGAGCGGCTCTCACCAGCTCTGTGATCATGGTAGGCCAGAGTGATGTGAGATGTTGTGGTGACATGCGCAGCAGCAGCACCCTGAAGAAAAGGAACACCTGAGCATGAAGGATGGGTACCTGAGGCAGACGCAGGCTCTCCACCAGACGCTCTAAACAAACACACAAAGACACGCATAAGGAATCAATGCAGCTACACTGCAGCAGGATCAAATCGGAATAAATCTATCCCTGAAGTCTAGGAAAGAGAGTCAGCTTGTGTTCACCCTGAATGTCCGGCAGGTATTTCTGGTACTGGTCCACCTCGCTGCTGTAGATGGTAAAGGCCAGGCGTTTGAGCAGCATGGCCCTCTGCTCCAGCTCAGCGTCTCTGTTGGTGAACAAACTCAGGGAGCTGCTCTGAGCGACAGCCACCCGGGCTGAAAGCAAAAACAAACCGTTTTACTCCACAGAAATCACTGCAAAGTTCAAAGGGCCAGAGGCTGGATGGCAACAGAACAGAAAAGCTAAGAGGGTTTTCTTTATTTCTAAGTCTGCCTGATCCGATGCTCAGTTAATGATCTGTGGCCACAGACAGCAACATCTCTATGGATAGAAAATCTCAGGCTTACTCATCAGGTCTCTGAATGTGGTCTTGTCATGAGTCATCAGGTGGTCAACGATGGCTCTCCAGCTGGAAAATTTGAGAAACGATATTAAAGTTAATCCTCTGGATAACATCATGCAAACATAAGATGCTATTTACAAACGATATCCTTCACCAAAACATTGAAATAATGAAACATAACCTGCTCTATATTGGCCCTATATGCATCAGTAAAGCATCTATTTGTGTAAAGTTTGACTCTAGAGAAGTGGAGAAGTGTAAAACAGACGAGTCTGGGTTTGAAGGGAACTCAACTCGCCATTTTGTCTGTTGAGTAGTTGATGGGGCTTGGTCTCTTTGATTTAGAAAAAGAAACTATTAACGCAAAAATGTGGAGAGAAATGAGGCAATTTAATGCCTTTGACTATTTAGGAACAGTTTGAGGAATAAATTAGAAATAAAAGAACATTTCAGGACCAGAGCAATTAGCCTTTTATGAAAATCATCACTGAGAGGAAACAGTCTCTGTTCTTTTCTTCAGACATCTGCAGAAACTCTACAGTAAAGAAACTTTTTTTTCCCTCCATCTAAGGCATTTTGAGCTTTTGGAGATAAACTTTTTAGGGTGTGCTCACTGGTTGACACAGGAGGCTTCCATCTGGAAGAAGGTGTGGTCCATGAAAAGGTCGAAGGCCTCCTTCTTCCAGGCACGGCGGGTGTACTGGTAACCACTCAAGCTGCTCAACAGCTGGATGCAGGCTCTGTAGCTGGGGGCGTTGTGAGCACTGCCAGGGGAAACACAGATTAACTTGAATTAATTCTGAACACGCCTCTATTCATCCGCGTTGGCCGTCTAGAAGCAGACATTTACTTTAGCTTTATTACAATTTAAAGTGGAAACGGTTAACCAAAGCAAACTAACTTAGTTCACCAGATTGTGTTTTATTATCAATAATTTTACTAAAAACATGAAAAATATAAAGAAAAAAAGAAAAAAACTAAGCATTCCTGTTAAGTTTTAGGCAAGTCGCCATGTAGCCGTTCTCCAAACGGTCCCAGGGTTGGTCGATGCTTTAGCTATACATTGAATAAATTGATAAAACCAGCTATATAACAACCATAAAACACTTTTGGTATGATGGAAGCTGAAAGGACACTAGAGCGTCTAAATCATGCTACTTATGAGCCCATTTGAGTCCATTCGCCGTGTGACTCGAGCCGTAGTGAGGAGAGATGAAGCAGCCGGCCAGCACACACTATAAGCAGGTTGTGATGACGGCAGGCAGAGCAGAGACATGTAAAGTTATGTTAACAGTTGATAAGCCATCAACCACACCCATAACCTCCAGAGAAATGGTCCATTTCTTACTGCGAT
This sequence comes from Jordanella pulchra, assembly GCA_034780135.1. Lineage (NCBI taxonomy): Eukaryota > Metazoa > Chordata > Actinopteri > Cyprinodontiformes > Cyprinodontidae > Jordanella > Jordanella pulchra. Next base: position 14,222 of record JAUZNJ010036894.1, read on the forward strand.
TCCCCGTTTCCACAGCAGGTAGTCAGGTTATGCTAAGGTCCCAGGTCTCCCTGAACGACCCCCGAGCAGAGACACTGACCAGACATTTCAGGAAGAAAGCTCGTGGGATTGTGAGGAGAGATGATACCTTCGGATAAACTGACTGCCTGCCGTGGAAACAAGGAATCACGGTAAGAAATGGACCTTTGCTGTTGAGGTCTGGACCCGCTGTGGCAGCCTGTGGCTACAGGATCCTGTGCAGCAGGGATGTGTTCATCCTGATGGCTGCTGCTTAAACCGTAAAGTGTTTAACAAGAGGCTTGAATAGGGATAAAGTCAGAGAACCAACTTTGGACCTTTGTTTTGGAGTTAGAGGCATAGTTTATGGCTTAGTTATGCCAACTATAAATGTCTCCGCTCAGCATATTTTCGCTTCCTGTCATTATGGCTGATTGTTGCCGATGAGTGCTGGACGCTCAGCAGAGTTCAGCTTATAGGCGGTGAAATGAAAAACACTTGGAGAAGCTGCAGGGTTTATGCTGTCCGATGGACCGCTAGCAGGGATAGTCAGAACTGCCTCCTCACTACGTCTCGAGTCACACGGCGAATGGGCTCCGAAGCATAAGCAACATGATTTAGACGCTCTAGTGTCCTTTCAGCTTAGTCTTCCATCATATCAGTTTCTTAAGTGTTTTAAGGGTTGTGAGATATTGCTGGTTTTATCAATATATTCAATTACTAGCTGAAGCATCGACCCCATGACGTCACCGCTTGGCGTTCTGCAACATGGTGACTTGCTAAACAATGATCACACAATGCTTTTTTTTTATTTTGCTTTTACATTTTTAATATAATTACCAATAAAGGTAAGACATGATCACCTGAATTAAATTAGTTTGGTTAACTTGTTTCATTTGCACTTTAAGCAAAGGAACAAATTGACATGAAAGGAATTCTGCAGAAACCAGCAAGGTTTAACTTTTTATAGCAAAGCTGATCAGCTGTATCCTTTATGACATTTTAACCTGGTTCTACAATTGATGATGGATTCTGGACCAAATAATCGTAATAAAAAATGATCCTAACAACTGCTAGCAGACTTCAAGAAAATCTCCGTCCTCCTCCAAGAAATACCCACGACTGTTGTCAACAGTGATTAGAGCTACCTGCACCAGTCACACTAAACAGTCATAAATGTTACAGGAAGTTTAAATGTAAACTCCACATGTATTTATCCTGTTAGAAATTAGAAAAAAACCCTCTTTAACACTAACTGCTCTCTTACTAACACATCTTAGCAGTTACCTCAGACTATGGGGCTAAATAACTGTCAAATATCGATGCATCGGTGTCTGAATTTGTAGATGTAAGTTGAAAAACATGAATAAATTTAAGATTTGTCTTTGTTTCGTGTTTTGAGTTCCTACATACATCGAACATCGACTGTTTTATCTCAGAGAATAAAAGTTACAGCTTTGCAAAATGATGAGTACAAATGAGTTTATCAAGACAAATAAATTCCCAAGTTTAGATCTAAAACCCCTGATGAAGCTGTTACACTCCTCACCAGGTGGTGGCGATAGTGCACCTGAAAGTTATTAAATAAGAAAAGAACAAAAACAGACCCATCGATTAGCATTATACTGGACATGCATTGAAAACTGTATTTCTGCAAAGATGTCACGTATGAACAATGGTTCCGTCATTTTTCTTCCTTTTCTTCTCTTCTTATACTAGTTAGCAATGAAATTACAGCTGCGTTGCCGTCACAACCCGGTGAGGAGTGTAACAGCTTGTGTAACAGATTACAGGAGATGTATATTTGTATTTGTAAATATGCAATTTATACCAGTAAATGTACTCGGAAATGTTTGACGCTTAATTGTAGATTTATTACCCGTAATCATTAGCTTAATACCCGTAAATATGGGATTGTTACTCTTAAATTGAAGATCCAGACTCGTAAATCTTTGATTTAAATTTGTTATGCAAAGCTGTAATTCCTAAATTTGTATTTTCTCAGATGATCTGATGTAGGAGTTGACAAGGAGCAAATGCAAATCTTAAATTTAGTAACGTATACTGACTTGGATTTACTAATTCAGATACATATTGATACGTTTTATTGACAGACATCTTACCCCATATAATGCTGCTACAGAAGCTTAGAAAGAAATACAGTAAACTGTGTGATTTACACAATCAGACCATTAGTTATTGCTATTAGGAGGTTAAAGTTTAGATATTAGTTTCAAATCTCTGATCAAATCATCCTAAGCTGCACATTATTTAGTGTCATTCAGATTTTCTAAGGTCAGAGATGTGCAGCTTTATTTAGAGAAGAGGCCTCACTATTTTAATGAAATAAATAAAAAAAGGAAAACGTTTTTTAACACACCTGTGGTTGCGGAGGTAGGGAACTACGTAATGCATGATATTAACCAGCAGCGGGATGACCTTCTCCTTCTCATCACTGTAGAACACCATGTCCAACAGGTGAGCCAGCACCTAACAGACAGAGTGACGCATCAAATCAAGGAGTCGCTGAGAAACCACATCAGGCAAGTGTCTCAATCTACACAGCAGCTTGTATTTTTGATGTAGAGCTTCACATAAACTTTAGTAATATCAGTGAAAAACGGGCAAGATGTTTGTAATCAAACCCAGACTGAGCAAAAAACAGCCTCCTTCATTAGCAGCCAGGATGCTAATAAAGTGAGAAACTGTCCACATCCTTCACAGCCAGAACCAACACAACACATGGATTTATTGGTTCTCTCTGAAGGACTGGCCGGAAAAATCCAATCTACAGACTTCAGGTGTTCTGTTTTGGTGCACTGCTGATGTGGGTAATAACAGGATCCAAACACTGCCGGTAAATGAGGCTGGTGTGGACGCTCATGTTTACCTCGGCCAGCAGTGTGAGGGCGTGAACACTGTATACGGATGGAGTGAAGGTGGAGGCCTCCATCACTGTGTGCATTAAGTCTAAAAGACACATACAGCAAATGTTAGCAGCAGCTACGAAGCTCATTAAAGACCTGCCATGCTGAAGCTTCTAGAAGCCCCCTGAAACGTTAGCTGCAAACTTTTGTCCCACTTTTAGCTTTGATTTACTTAAAGACTGTCGGCGTTTAAAATAGCAAAACCTACACAAACATCTGTTAGCCTCTAAGTCGATTTCAGCGCAGGCAGAAGATCGAAACAGTAAATGCTTGTTAATGGAGCACCTTCTACGTCTGCTTCCAGGTTGGCTCCGTCCACAACGATCTGAGGAGACGCCTTCACCTCCAGGTTCCTCCTCAGCCACGTGGTCGGTTCCAAAGAGGAGCCTGCGATGGTACCGATGGCCTCCACCACCTTATGAGTCACATCCTGAACAAACAGATTGTCCTCAAGTAAACCTTCTTACCTTGATCCGAAAAATCCCTTCAATCACCGTCCTTTTTATCTCACAAGTAAATAAGTAAACAAACCAGATTAAAGAAGATAATTATGATGCATTTAGATCCTTCTGCAATGGTTTGTTAAAATGCTAAAATCCCCTGAACTTCTTCTCATTTCTCACGTCAACCACATACTTTGACATTTTTCATTTAATGCATTTTTTATTTGTCTAACAGAAAATCTGTTTTCAAACTGACAAACCGGATCAGATGCTCTCTATCCAATCTGATGCGGTCTAGTCTTTAGCTGTGATTGTAAAGGAAGGAGCTTCTATAAAGTGCCAACTCACACACAAGTGAATTCAACTGAATGCAGACTTTTTATATTTATACAAATTAAATATATATAATTTTTTGGACTGTTTACAATAGTTTAAGTAAACTTAATTTTGCACAACTTCCAGCAGCTTCTCCTTATACTTGTTCTACAAACAGATAAGCAACTCAACCTACCTGCAGCTCTCGCTGGTCTTTCTTATTCTCCAGGTTGGGATTCTTCAAGATAAACTCATTCAGAACTCTAAGGAAAAAGAAACCATGAATTCAAAAAGAAATGAGGTCTAAACAACAACTTCCTGGATGCCTGAACTCTGAGTTTCTTAATAATGCAGTGAAAGTAGAAACTGACCCCAGAATGAGGAACTGTCCTGGAGCAGGCAGACCCAGCTGTACAGAGTCCTTCAGCAGCGCTAGCAGGGACGGCCAGCTGTCCACCAAACTGGAAACAGGAATCCTGGTGTACAAAAAAAACCCCAAAACAATCACAGGGTTAGACATCTTTGCTTTGATTAACCGCAGCTATAAAGCGATTAACTCACCTCTGGACATAAGCGTAGAAGAACTGCAGCATGCAGACTTCCAAAGAGATGTGCTTCTAAAGATGGGTGAAAAAAAATGACATCAGATCAGTTCAAAAGGTTTTTGAAACAGGAAAAAAAGTCAGAAGATCTGGATGAGTTATTGGATTCCCCCGCCTCAGATGAACTACAGATCACTACAACCAGGAGAATCAGGTCCAAACTGAAAACAATCTAAATGTTTTTATGTTAATGTTTGGTGATAAAAAGGTTTTATTAACATGTTAATAAAAGCCATCAGATCAGGACAGCCATCAAACAGAAGAATTAACAAGCAAACGGTCTTTTCAAACCTTCTCATGTTCTTGGAAACTAAATTCAGGATTTCAGTAATTGGAAGCTGTAAACCTCAAGATTAACAGAAATACTTTAAAAAATGAACATTTTGATGCTACTCTAACTTATTGGGATAGATCTTCTCATCTGTGAAGCTTTTGCTTCAGCTGTTCAGCATTAAGCCCTAATAACCTACCTTGTCTTTTGCAATGGCAGGAGGCTGCTTCAGGACCTCTTTGACCGTCTGCATGACGGTTTCTGTACGCATGGCGCTGACTGACCGGACGAGCTCAACCAGCAGCAGCTGCTCCTCACTGGCTGCAGGAATCACCTAAAAAATAACTTTATGAATAAGCAATAATCTTTGAAGTCTTTAAAGCACTGCTACAGCACAATCCCTGATCAACTCTACCTTGATCTGCTGTGTCACGTCGACAGGAAACCCAATAACAGATTTAGCTACTAAGCAACAACAGCATGTCTCTCCTTGTTTACCTTATTTCTGATCGGCGTTTTGATTTGTTTTCTCTCATTCCAAACGTAAGCAATGGCTGCCATGAAATGAGCGCCGTGATTCATGGAGATTGGACCCAGCAGCTCCAAGATCTGCTGACGGAGATTCTGTGAAACACGAAAGGAGCCTTTTATCTAAAAGTCAACAATTAAAAACAAAACAAACAAAAAAACACTTCTGTGGAAATGATTCCCTCTTAAATAAAATAACTAGGGAGAATGGACTGTATATTATTTTTTGAGCAAACAATGCAAACAATGTTTCATTTTTAACCAGAAGAGCTCATTAATGGACCTTTGCGGACAGACCTTGGTGGAGCCCAGGTTGATGTTGGAAGTGGCGGCAGCTGAAGCAGCAGCTGGTTTGTCAGAGCTGTCAGCTTGGTGGAGGACGCTCCACAGCAGCGTGACGGAAGACATGATGGTGTGCAGGATGGACAGGATGCCTGATCGAGCCTCAGCCAGGTACTTCTGGTCAACGCTCACTTGTAACTGAGTACAAAAACAAGGTTCCGGTTTATTACCAAGTTTTGGGAATTATGTTTTTAAGTTTTCTACATTTTTTTTTAAGAACAACCACAAACTTCATCCAAACACATTAGGACTTTATCTGATCAAAACAAAGTAAATCTGGATTATAAAGTTAAAGGAAACTGGAAAAAGACTTTGAAAAACAGTGTGATTTGGTTTTGTCTTCAACATCCAGAGTCTGTGCGTTTTACAACCACCTTCTGCTAGTCTTAAGACTCGAGTGTCTTTTTTCAGGTACGCATCTAATGGTTTTGCATCTACGGACTCAGATTATTCACCCACTATTATTTGCAAACCATATAAACACAGTTACAGGAGACTTTGACTGGGTCACGGTAAAACACATCAACAGAAGGTGAATCTCTAGTCTTCTGCAATTTATAAGAGTTTGTTTTGTCATGTATTAAGCTTCATGTATCTTCCATTCAACATTCAACGTTGTTTCCTTACAAAATGATGAATTGTCTGCTGTGCATCTATAGGTTTTGACTAATTTAGGGCAAGTGGATTGTTTTCAAACCAATTCATAGTGCATTTCCAAGAGGTAAATAAAACATTATTTGGCAAAATAATGTTTATTTATTTAGTGTTTGTTGGGATTTGGCTGCTATCTTGGTCAAGTCTCTCTTGTAAAAGAGATTCTGAATCTCTGGTTACATAAAGGTTAAATAAAATAAATTAGCAAAAATAGATAATAAAATAAATAGGTAAATAAATGAGTGAAAACATTGCAAAGTCGAGAAAGAGCTTATTAACAGTAAGAGTTATTATTAAAACCCGAAAATCCCAAATCAAAAGGACTTGACTTGTGTCCTCCAGCAGAATGTTAAAGGATTGACAAGCAGCGCCCTCACCTGGTGGTACTGGGAAGTGGGGTCCAGCAGACAGTAATGGATGATAGATGTGATTCCCTCCAGTACGGTAAGAATCAGGTCTGGTGGGATACAGAGAGCCATCCACTGGGGCCTACGGGACAGTTAAACAACATGCAGGGTAGATGAGACATAAGCTCATTCTGTGGTGCACAGTGCCGTCTAGCGACAGACGTGCAGCGTTTCACAGCATGTTCTCACCTGCTGTCTGTTGCACTGGTTTCATAGCGGTACTGCTGCAGGAGGTTATCCAGGTTTCTGCACAGCTGCAGAGTCACTGAGGCCACCACCCTCCTCAGGACCCTCCCCATGTACGGCAGGGTGGCTGTGATCAGGCCGATCCACTGAGGATGCATCTTACAGGCGTGGTGTTGGTGCAGGGCTCTGATCACCGCGCACAGGAACATGCCCTGCGCTGTGATAGGCTGACCGTGGAGGTACTGCAGTGACGTCATAGGCTGCTGGGGGTTTACATGCTCCACCTCCCCACCTAGGATCTCGAACCCGGTCGCTCCGCCGCTCCCGGCTCCTCCGCCTGCTCCTCCTCCGGCAGGTTCTCCACCTTCATCTGCCGGCGCCAGGACCCGGTGCTCCAGTACGACGAGACTCTGAAGCAGGCGGAGCAGCTGGGACTGAACGGCGCTGCAGCTGTCGATCTGGTCCTCGGACATGTTGATGACACTGTCCTCTGACAGGCCTTCCTCCACCGCTGCCACGTTGACCCCCGCTAGCCGCTGGTCATGCCATTTCTGAGCGCTGAATATGGAGGAGAGCAGGCAGTGGAGGATGACCTTCTGGACTTTGCACTTAGAGAGGACGTCACTGATGAAACTAGCGAATCCCTTCGCTGAGCCGGCTGTGACTTTGGCCAACTCGCTGAAAAGCAGTGTTAGGACCTCCACGCTAGTCAGCTGCATGGCCCGATTTCCTGCCAAGTCCTGAGGAGCCGCTGTCACATGGGCAGAGTAATAGCTTCTCAGGAAGTAGAGACAGAGAGAGATGATGATCTCCAGGTACATGGCGCTGCGGAAGGAATGGGAGTGAGAGTCCTGGGGGATGGGGCAGTAAAAGTCTTTGCCCATAACAGAGACTCGGTGGCGAGCCAGCAGGTTCTGAAGCAAGGAGAGCTGTGGAGTGTAGGTGTTGTTGATGCTGGTGGTGGAGATGGCGCTGACGAAGCCTGAGGGAGCGGCTCGGACCATGGAGGCGATGGCCGACAGGGCGTGCAGCGTCCTGGAGGAGTCGTACAGCTGCAGATAGAGCAGGACGTGCTGGTACAGGGGGTGGATGTTGAAACGAGGCGGAGCGGAGGACGGTCGGCGTCCTGTGGCGTTTCCCGTCCCACCAGAGCCCCCACTGGGTGAGCCCATGTCGCTTTCGATTTCTGACACCTCTCCTTCCCCACAGCTGTACCAGTTCTCCAGGTCTAGACTGTCTCCAAAGAAAATACTGGGTGGATGTGGTTTCTCTGACTGGTTTGCTTTCTTCAGCTTCTCCTCTTCTTTCCTCTTCGTCTTCTTGGTCTTTGGCTTCGCTCCGGGAGATTTGTCCACCAGCTTCTCCATTATTTTCCCTTTTAGACTGAGCTGAGTGCTGCTGTGGCTGCGTTTGCGGGCCTGGGGGTCACCCGCCTGCAGGCTTCGGTCCCTGGTGGTCGGATCAGTGCCGTCTGGTAACATGACGATGGAAGGCGAGGAGCTGTGGCGAGCGATGCCCTCCCTGTGCAGCACTTCGCATGGAGTGACAGACAGGAACTCCAGCGTCCCTTCAGCCAATAACTCAGGTACATTCTGGTGGTTGGAGCAATGAGGGGGGCAGGAGTCCAGGCGGAGACCAGTGGAGGTGTCTGAAGAAGTGCTTTCAGTATCGGTTTGGGGCCAGTTTTCAGGCGGAGATGAGGTTTCATTTGGTTCTTCTTCGACTAAGCTCATAACTTGGTCAATGAGCTCCTTCATCACAGTGAACACAGCCTCCTCCACGGAGTCGTCAGACGTTTCGTCAGATAAACCCAGCTTTCCGTCGCAGCCCTTTCCGTTCTCTTGTTCTTCAAAGCTTCCGTTTTCAAGCGTAGAAGAACAAGAACCGCTCGATTCTGAGCTCTGTGGCTCCTCCTGCTGGTCACCGGGATGATATCCTCCAGCTATCTGCAGGTTTTCGCTGCTCAGGCTGAGGATGGACAGGCTGTCGCTCAGAGGGTTAACCGTCAGGCAAAAGGGCTCCATGTCACTTATTGCCAGACCTCTAAAGTCCTCGTGTCCAAGTCTTTCACCTCGAATCTGAAGGAAGTCTAAAGATATAAGAGAAATATTTTAAATAAAGCTTCGACGACGTTGAAGCATCTAGAGTTTTAACCACTAGTAGTGTATGAAGAAAAATAATAAAATAAATAAATCCTATCCAGAGCTCACTGTCTGAGAAGCCGGAGTCTCTGGAGTAAAGTGGTTCTGATGGCTCCTGTTCAGGCGGTTCAGGGAACATCTGGGCCCAGTGGCGCTGGGCTTGTACCTTCTGAATAGAAACCCTGTGAGTTTTTGGGTGCAGCAGGAGAAGCAGCAGTGGCTCCAGAACCCGGGCGATGTCATGTCTCTGAAGAACCTGGTTCAACCAAGCCCGACCCACCGCGCTTGTGCAGGGATCCCAGTAACTCAGGCTGTCGAGCATGATGAAAAGAGACCTGCAGAACAGGGTGGATATGAAGAACGTATTTAATAAAAGAACCACAAGAGAACCTTTAGACAGAGAAATGATCCAACTAACCTGTCGAATGTTCGGCTAAACGGAGAAGACTTGGTGATGTTTAAATCTCGCGTTAAATGCCACAGAACGGAGAACTTTACATGGGCGTCCAAACGAATCCTCTGAACAACAAAAGAGAGATAATTAAATGATTTCCAATCCTCTAGTAGTAGATCAGAATTATTTCATTCAGGCCAGTGGTTCCGGTTTACCTGACTGACACCAATTTATATTTAAACAAAGTTTATGTGTACCTCAGGGGTCTATAGTAAAACAGCCTCTCAGCATTTCCTGCATTTAGAAATGGATTCTGATGATCTTTTAATTTTAAATTTCTTTAAAAAGGGAAAAATATAAAAACTCGTCTACATTTTGGGATTAAATTCTGTTTAATTTTAAGTCTATGTGGCTTGAATTGTTTAAACTTCAGTGAATTAAAGAGGGAGCTCCTATTATTCTGCTAAACTTGGTCCTTATGACGCCCTCTCTGCACACCTTTGCTCTTTTACTCGATATTTGAAATCCTTTACCACCAATCCAGGTGTTAAACTAGATAGAAACATTCGATCTGACACACAAACCAGCTCTATAATGAAAACAAGGATTTTCCAACTGCAACAATTAGTTTAGTACCTCATTTCTCTAGTTTTAATTATTGTAATCTGCTGTATTTCTGGGGCCTCCAGCTTTTCCAAAATAAAGCTGCTCATCTTCTAACTTGAATGACTGCTGTCCAAAGCATGAATCATTTCATCCCAGTTGCGTTTATGTCTGTTTTGGATTTTGCTGACCTTGTCTCTGTGCATGAGCTGCTGGCTGATGACGTCCTCGCAGGTACTGGATGACGGAACCAGGTTGTGCAGCTGGTAGAAAAGCTCCACGCTGCGCTGGTGATGCTGAGGAGTTCCTTCACCCAGCTGGTCCCATAGGATCACTGCAACACTCTGAGCAACAGATGAGACAGAAACCTCAGATGAAAGCAGACCGCTGCGAGTCCCACTAACCCGAGAAGAGACATCAGCAATCTCTACCTTGAAGAAGTCGGTTTTATCTGCAATATACTTCAGGATTCCCTGAGTGAGCGGAGGCCTGATAACCACGGCGACTCGACCCTGGCTGGGGCTTTGAGCGGGCTCGGCGCTGCTACCGGAGGCCTGACTCTCAGCCGTCACCATAGCAACCGACTGAGTCAGTCCTATTAGGTCCATAAGCAGGGAGATGGCGACACCCTGTAGGGTGAAGTCATTGGCCAGGCAGCAGGCGTCCATCAGGGTCTGCAGCCACACCGGCAGCCGGACCTGCTTGGCGTCTGCACACATGAAAGAGGAACAACAGAAGCTATTTAGCTCTTCTGGTTCAGCAAAGAATATCTAAATAGTTCTTCATTCTTACCGAACTCTTCTTCCTGTGCAGGAGACGTCTTAAGATTTCCTTCTGCAATGTAGACTGGGAAACTGGAGCACTCCAAGAACAGCTGGCAGGCAGCGGTAAACGCAGCCATGCAATCCTTCTGGACCGACCCGCTTTCAGAGCAGGACTCTGGACAGCCGCTGGTCTGGGATCCCGCAGAAACCAAAGGCCCTGAACCGGCCGCTTGCTCAGGAATGATATAAAAGGTGACGAGACAGGAGAGAAACTGCTGGAAGTGCTCCAGGCAACACTGCATCACCGGTTTGTCCAGAGGCTTGGACTGACACAAGCCAGTGGGACGGCTGCCTGCCCTGAGAGACGGGTGGGGGTGAGAGGCTCGCGCCGTGTCCTCGGGACCATCCTCTCTGTATTGGACAAAGTCTGTGAAGCCACTGCTGGGAGGGGTTTCCCCATCGTCGAACACGTCCCCACTGTCGGACCTCTCAAGGCCAGCAGATGAAGCCTATCAATGAAACAGAAACATTTGTTTTTTAATTGAGCAACTCAGTAAATTATACACGATATCTACAGCAGCGCAGCACTAATACAACAACAGTGGGACTCTAACTAGGACAAGAGACGAGGTGTGTGAGGAAAAAAAGAAAGAAAAAGGTATTTATTTGAAATTAAAAAGGCATAAATAAGGTTTTAAGTTACATTTAGATCAGATTATATTGATGAGTTTCTGTTATTCATTCCAGACCAAGATGGAGGAAGGGTGAAAGCAAGTAAAAAGCAAGACAACGCTTCATGTAACAGTAAAATAGGAAACTCAAAATAATCTAAACATTCCCATTAAAACTATAAAATATTTAACACTCAGAGCCCAAATTAATGTAACTTTCACTGTTTAATATTTATTACTATAGTCGTCCCTTTTTTAATAAACTATTTTAATGCATGCTGCCTAAAAATAAACAGTTTTATAAATATTTTTTGCTTTGTTTGTTAAATCACATAATGTCAGTCATCATCTTCCTAAATAATTATGACTGACTTCTTGTAGCAACAATGACTTTAATTTGTAGAGCAGAAAGAAATAATAATGTCTTCATCACATGGCCATAAAGTTAATTAAAGATAATTAATTAATTTAAATAAAAAGCTATTCATATTTCTTAGGATAAAGATAGTTTCATTAATTTAATTCATGCATCTCAGGTGTCATAGAAATGTATTTCTTTCCAAATAAATAAAATAATAAAATAAAATATTTTACTATAATGATTACATTTTTAATTATTTAATCATGGAAATTTTCATTCAATCATTTAATATTTTATTGCTATTTTAGAAGAATAAGAATTCGCTCTTTTAAGATAATTTTATGATACCGAATTCTTAGGTTACCCAGGTCGACATTAAGCATCATTAAAATGTTAATTTAAAAAAAAATTACAAAAATATCCGAATAGAAGAAATATAAAGGCAGGAATCTAAAAAGGTAAAAAAAAATTAAACTAATAAAAATAAACATTATCTTTAACATCACAGAATAATTTGAGCTCAACAGAAATTGAACGACTAAAACATAAGAAAGTTCATAATGTTACAGAATCAACATGATAATAATAATAAAGCAAAGAGACTTCAAACCATTAAACCATTTTATAAAAGAACGAGCAGCTCAGAGCAGAAATGGAGAAGTACGTTTGCTCTATGCGGAAATCCGGAGTCACATTTATCATCTGATTATTAATCGATTGATTTAAAAAAACAAAACAAAGAAAATTTGAAAAACGACCAGCAAGATATCTATTAATTACAGCTGTAATTTACTAACATAAAAAGTTAATGGCATGAATATTGAACAATAACTGCTTCCCTTCATCATCAATTGTACGTATTGATCCTTTTTTAAATCAATTAATTATTTATCTATACGTCCTTCTATACTCCCACGATTTAGGCTAAGGAAATATGGAAACCCATTTCTGCCACTCTGATAAAAAACAAACTTGAGTTTCATAATTTAATAAGATCACTAATGTTTTACAATTATGAGATTCTAATTATGAAGCAGCTCTTCCATTATTATAAGATACCATCTCATAACTAAGAGATTTATTTATTTGTTATTAGAATGGCAGACATGGGTTTCCATAGACACAAGTTGAATAAAACCAGAAGTGCCACAAAAACTCCAAGTAACTTAAAGCCATAGTAGTAGACAAAAAAAATTATTTGGTATCAAATTTGACGACTCTCGGAGGACACAGGCTGACGGTTTCAACAGGTCTGCAAAGTTATGCTAAACTATGGCTTCAGGTTCCCTTAAAGAACATTCCCATAGTGAACAAGGCACCTGTGGTATCCTCTGCTAATAAACAAAACAAAAGAGGGGGACTTGTGTTTGTTGTTTTCTTTTTAAGTCCCAGTCATTTGAGAGCAAGATCACAAAAATATTAAATGAGGCCGTGTACGTGTTCTACAGCTTGGACTCAGATGGTGCATAAACTCCATTTACCATTATGGCCTGGGTGGACCTTTAACGTAGAGATGTTGCTTCTCAAGCTAGTTTATTGTTGAAGTCATCAGAGAGGGAATGAGGGGGCTCAGCTGCTGGGTGTTCCTCTTCCATCTTCCTGCTCTGAGCCCTTAGGGATGTGCCTCAACTCATCCATGTTTCTCTGGGAGGGGAACTTTGAACTACAAGTCACGGCTCAGTGACCAAGGAAGGAACCGGAAGGTTGATCATTAACCAAGCTGGGTTTTTCATTTTTGCTTTTACACAAGTCTTCAAAATGTTTAGTGTCAGGGGAGAGATGGATGGCCCCCAACCGAATGTGCAGCAAGAGGTGCTGATCTGGGGCCAGGACGCACAGTCACAGACTAAACTGAAAGGGTTTAGGCTAGAACTTGAACCAATGGAGACTAAAGATGTGATGTCAACAGTGTGACCTTGATTTTTTGTTCCTTTTTAAGGAGGATCAGAGGAAGAACAGATGAATCCGATTGGACTTCACTTCAAACTCTGGGACTGGCTTTGCACCAGAATGCTTTTTGTGGGTGAGGCTTACCTGTTTATCTTCTGCTTCGCTGCGTTTGTTCCGTGCAGAGTTTGATGAGCGGGTCTTTGCCTGTGGACTCGCCGGCAGGGCCAGCGGAGACACCAGTGGAGGCTGCACCTTGCTGAGGATCTTGGAGCAGAGACGGAGGCAGTGGGTGAGCTCTCTGAGGCCCAGGGCCTGGAGGTGACAGGTCAGAGCCGCCACCATCCGCAGCAGCAGCTGAGGAAGATGCTCCGTCTGGATTTCTATGTACGTCTCCTGACAACAACAGTTACCTATTAGAGTCGCTTGGTTAACTAGTTAAAATGCATCAACTACCAACTGCTTTCAGAAAGATAAAAAATAAATAAATATTTCATCACTGTTAACTAAGGATCAACCTGAAGTTTTTGGATACTAGATAAAACTGTTTTCCAGTCCTTTTATTTGCATCTCCTTTTCTTAACAGACAGCTCCTTAAAAAAAACATGAACCTTTAACAATTTATCACATTAATGGTACAAATTTCAATCTATGATTTGAGACTAGTGATAGACTAACAGAAAGTTGCTTGATAACTTAAAGTGGAAGAAAAAGAAATATGCTTATAGGCTAAAATAATTGTTGCATCTTCAGCCTTTATTCCAAAAGCCTGAATAAAAGCTTTTAGCATCTTACAAAAGTAGTTTAGTAAATATTTTCATTTTCATGAAACAACAATAAAGATGTGACACTTAAATACACCAATAATGTCTAAACTGCTGGGAAATCAACAATGAAGCTTCTTTCAAGCTCTTCAGGTTTTTCACTCACAGCTGCAAGAACAAAATGACATCATTGGGGTTCTCACAATATCTTTTTTTTGTTTTGTTTTTTTTAGGTTTTGTGATCGGTCAGGATCTGGATGGGCTTTGTTGAGTAGAAAAAGTGGGGAGGATATGTTTTCAGGTTGGACATTTTACGCATCCTTTCAGCTGTGGAGCCACATGGAGACTTTTTATGAGTTCAGCTGCTGAACGTTTCCTGAACTGATGATGGGAAGTAGCGTCATTACTAGCTTAACTCCAATTCCCAGCAGTGGGGTCATAACTGCGCTGTTTTTTTGTTTTTACAGCAAATAGCTTTTCAGTAGTTAAGCTACTTTCGGGACCAAGCGTCCGCAAAAGCATCCAGCCACATTTTCCCAGGCATTTCTGGACCTTAAACGCATCTCTCCTCCTCGCAGCAGGTTTCCACTCTAGGCTGCGTATAAAAAGATGCCTGTGAGAATTTTCTAATGCAATGGAGGAGGAGGCAGAGGGTAACTGCTTTCAAGACGATCAACTCAGATTTAAGGACAGTTTCAGGTATTTAATTAAGTTAACACAATCGGCTAAGCTAGTCATCATAACTCAGCCAGCATTAGTCAAGAGCTAACATAGTTCTAGTCATTTTTCTTCCACTTTACAATCAATCATTGGTTATTTTGTGTTGGTCTATCAGATCCAACCCCAAAACATTGCAAGTCTGTGTTTATGATATGAAACAATTTAACAGGAGAAATAACATTAAAAAGGCATTAAAGTGTATTTTACATGAATACAGCGAGTACCAAGGAAGAGAAACACCTACCTATCCATATGGATCTATTACTTTATCATTAAACAAGCAAAACGCCTTAAAATGAATACATTTCAAATTAGAAAAGTAAGCATGAAATCATGGAATGAAATTAAAATATCATAATTAAAATATGAGGAATCTTTCTGGAGAGTATGAGGAGTGCGGTAGCATTAACTGTATGCATGCTGAACAAGAAGGACACAGAAACTGAGCGGAAATTTCATTTTCACAAAAAAAACCAGGGTAAGTTTTGGACACACGTAATGATCATAATCCTTTTAGATCATGTTCTCTTTTTCGCATAAAAGAAGATGGAAATAAGTCAGCCACTATGGTGTGAACGTTTAGAGCAGAAAAAGGAACAAAGGTAGCCTGAGGGATGTTGGCAGGACATTGCTGACATGTTACTGTAGCCTCAGTGAAGCAAGGTGAGGTGAAAAAGCAGGAAAGAGCTGTACTTTACCTGGCAGATTACCCTCATGCTTCTAGTAGGCTTCAAGGAGAAAGAGCAGAGAGTTTGAACAGACAGGAGCAAGCAGAGCACAGGCCATCCATCACTGTCATCCTTTCATACTCAGTACAACACCATCCCTAGATCTCAGACACACAGAGCATTTCAACAGGAGGATTTCCAAACTATTCAGATTGGAAGTAGCAGTAGTAAAGTACAAAGGGTTAAAAACAAGTCGTAAACAATGTTTTGGCGACTAAATCCCCACACAGACTTTTGGATAAAAAGGGTGGAGATTGTAAACACAGTTATGTTCAGAAGTCTGCGTTCACTCATTACAATTCAGAGCATTTTATGATATACTTAAAATAAATGTTATTTTCCTGCAGTTGATGATCGATTTTACACACAACTTGTAAATGATTGAAAACAAGATATATAGATTTATTCATTTTCTACCTCTGACCTATGATGGATGATTTGATTGGACACTTCATGACTATTTAGGGGATAATTTGTTCTCATTCATAAAATGGTTGATTGTTCTTTTCTTAAGGTTAGTAATACAGACACAGAGGGGGAAGGAGGAGTAGCACCAACAATTAGATATCTGACGTCGATATCAGATATCGGTTTGATATCAGCCAAAGAACTAAAATCAGATTTTATCGGCCAGCATCTAAACGCCTGATATTTTCATGCTGATGGAAACAATCCGCTTCTGTTAAACATTTCTGTAATTTTAAATGCGTCAGTTGTTTTCAAACCTTTTGATGTTGACTTTTGTCCCTTGTTTTAGTGATATTACTTGTTTAAGCCTTTTCTAATCATCTACAGAATAAAATAAGCAATAAAAATCGATTCTTGTTAACATCGTATCAGAAATAAATCGAAATAAAACGTCGTATCGGAAAACACCTACGAAAAAAACAGGATAGATACAGCAGCACATCTTCCCCAGGTTTATCTGAGCTAATTTTACTGGGATATGATTAGAAAACATGACAGTGGTGGTGACTGTCAAAGATAACGAAGTGAAAAGACCTCAACAAACATTTTCTGCACTTCCTTAGAGTGCTAATGGTGCATACAGAGATGTGGTCACAATCATATATTTAAGGGATATTGTGCAGTTTGTGTCTATAATTTTATTCCTGCATTAAGAAAAGAAATCCTAAAAAAATTACATCCAAATCATACTTGTTTTATAAGCTCAACCATTAGAAATCGTTCAAATAAATCAGTAAAAGCCCCAATATGAGCCTATGAAGAGAGTTTGCACACTTCTGACCAAAACTGCAAACAGGACGGACAAAAGGGATAAAATCTGGGATCTGTGACATCCACGAACTCGGACGGCATGGATGCCACGCTGGTCATGTCTGCGGGACGTTCTAACAGCAAACATACTGGATACATGAGCCAAGCATGCGTGACACTGACAGCTCAGGCAGGAGTCTATAATTACAAAGATTATAGAACAGAGAGGAGAGGAAATGTGAGAAAAAGGAAAAATAAAACATGAAGAAACGGAGAGAAAGGAAGAACAGCAAATAGAAATGACAGAAAAAAAGCTTCTGAACCAGACTATCGCCATCAGCGTTTAAACAGAACAAACTGAACTAGAAAAGTTAAACCTGCAGGATGGAGGCGACAGATGTGTAACTTTAGTGGAGTGAAAGAATGAACATTTTCCATCCATGTCGGTGATTATTGCACCATAACATCACCACCGGGTCTCAGTCAAAGGCTTTATATGAAGGAACAGATTAGAAAAAACATCCCTGACAAAACTCAAGCACAGATCCCTGTTATCGGTGCACTGTGAGCCATAAGAGCAGATTTTTAAAAACTCATCCTCTAAGCTCTGCTCAACTGCTTCAAAAATTGTGTTTTTTAGCTTTTGGCTGCTGTATGTAACCTGATCTGAGCTCAGGTGGTCTGGAATGGAAAGCTAACCTAGTCAAATATTAGCTACCAATGTTTCATTAACCTCATAAAGAAACTTTTCCTTTTTTCTTTTCTTTATACCAACAAAATGATCTTATAAAATGTATTTAAAAGCCTTAACAGCCTTACTGAAGGAGCTTCACAATGGTCTGTCTACAGATTAGCTAAATGTTAACAGTTTGGCATCTCTAGAACTCAAACATTGAAAGGAACTAAAGAATAAAAAGGAAAGATAAAGAAGTAGGATCTGAAGAACTGCATTGACAGGAAAAGAGACGAGCAAAGATCACAGATAAGATGGAAAGAGAGAATGAAAGAAATGAAAGACAAAGTCTCACCAAGGAAACGATGTCCAGCAGAAAATCTACCAGCTGACAGAACTCCACCAGAGGGAGGTCTGCCGACTCCAAACTCCAACCACATCGGCCAATGCGTGCGCTGCTGTTTAACGTCCTCCTGAAACACAGATATAAAGCAACTCCTAATAATTACCCTGCTGATAGATGAGAGAGGATTTAACAAGTGGGAAGTTTCCTTTAACCAAACAGGATATTTTAAACCCGTTTTATAGACACAGAGGTTCAAACTTTCCTTACTGGGTGTTTAAATTGTATTCAGGTATTCCCGTCTGCTGACACTAACCTGCAGGACTCCTCAAACCAGCGAGCAATGTAGTCCCACATGTAGTACGGCTCAAACGAGTTGAACAGGAGATTGGCCGTTTTAATGAGCTCTGCTGTCCTCTTATTTTCTCTCAGTTTACTAAAGAAGAGAAATTATTCAGTTCTGTTGATCGTGTTTCTGAAGCGCAATGAAAATCTAAAGTCTGGTTAAAATATGCATCAAACCACAACTAATCTGCTGGTAGTCCCGGTGCTCACCTGCTGAGGTGTGTTTGATCTTTGCTGAACGGACTCTGGCCCTGAAGGTCCAGCTCTGTTCGGCACTGTGTGTGGAGAGTCCGAAAAACTTCGATCAGAACATCCTCTAGGATGGCCGGCCCTGGAGCGACGCATCAAACAAAAACAGCAGACAGAGAGAGAGCACAGAGAGACGGTTTTTAAAGGTTTCTCTACAACACATACTTTTAAAAACACGAATAAAACCCTGAAGAGTCGGAGACTGAGGCTCACCTAGCTCTGGTTTGTCCAGCAGGCTGATCAGGATGCGAAATGGCTTGAGGTCATGCATAAGGATGCTCTCCTCCTCCCCACCTCGAGCCTTGCCCTGCAGAATCCCAACCATTGCCTAAAACAATAAGACAATATCAAACTAGATAGTAAAAGAAAAAAAAACAGACATTTATCTTCAATGTTGTAAATCAGAAGCTTATAAAGTTATACAGTCATTTGGCTCAGAACGCCTTAAATCCATCTCTGACTATTTGATCATGAAAATATGATTATATATATAATGGGAAGAAGAAAGCAGGCTTGTTTTATGTTAATCTTTATTTTTCTAAGCGCAAAAATCTTTTCAGAGAAGCAGATTATTTTACTAACTTACTCAAATTCAGAGTAAAAACTACTTTTTCAAGAAATGCTTAACTGATTTTTAGTTCACTTTTTGCCGTGTGGTAACTTCTGATTTAGAAGAAAACATTAAAACTACTTTCTCTCATTATTCTGGCATTCAGAAATTAGAAATCCTAAGCTGATCTAAAGCAGAAAACATCAAATTTTATGTCAGAGAAAAAGAAGATGCGCTTCTTTTTAGGTGATATTTTTACAACCTCTGCTTTGACCTTTATGCTAACATGAACCGTTTCTGGCTCACTGAGGAGCAGATTTGTTTGTTTGACCACTTTTATTTTCGAAAACACTTAGCATAACTGATTTTATGTTCACCCTCATGTGCTTTGATTCATCTCCCCCCCTCCCTGCATGTTTTACGCTTCATCTGCAGCATGGAGCAGCGTCCCAGAGGTGCCATGATTGTCCCTGTTCAGAGCTTCAGTGACCATCTCTGAGCAGATGGCAGAGGTGGGAGGGAAAGAAACACACAAATAAATAAATAAAACTATGCAACAGAGCATTAAAAAAAAGGTCCTGTTCTGAGTTTTGGTCCCTGGAGAAGTAGAGTGCATCAAACAGCAGGAGAGATGGGGTGATTTTAACACAGCATGACATCTTTGACCAGAGCTTAGAGACACCTTCAAAGCTAAAGCTGCTGGGGACGCACACAGCGAATACAGTCTAAGGGAGGGCGTTTCAACAGAGAACATATTTATAAAAAACGGATAAAAGAGAGACTAAAAAATGTCTGCAATATAAAAGCAGCAGAAGGTTTGAGTTTTCCAAAACGAACCGTCCAAACAGGTACATGGCCACCCTTAATGGACCCAAATACGCTTTTAAGAGGCATCTTTTGGGGATATTCAGGACACCTTTGATGACCTGGTTGTGTGCTGAGCTTTAAAACTCACCTGGACTAGCATGTCCTTGGAGAAGCTGTTGAAGTAGTGGGAAGCGTGTTCCTCCGGGTTGCTCTGCCGAGTGCTGCGGGGACCTATTATCCCACCATTGTTGTCAACACCTTAAAATCAACAAATAAATTAAAATACGTTCTCAACCAAAAACTTACACTTTTACACTCCTTTTATACTTCTAGTAAAATGCTAGCTTTCTATGTAAAGAACAAAAACAAAAAAAAAAAAACAAAAAAAAACAGGATTTTCTGATTTCTTTTTTCAAAATGTTACAAAACTAGTGAAAAAATACATAAATGCTGCAATAACCTGATGCCACAATAAGAAATAAAACAAATAAAAACTTTAAAACAAGACTTATAAATCCATATTGATATTTTACATTTAAGAACTCTGCATTTTATTTGGTCAATCCAAACAGTCTAACAGTAAAAAAGGGCATTTTTATCATTTGCATTTCATTATTCAAAAATATCCAAATAAATTAGCATGACATTAACATGGGTGACTCATTATTAATAATAATCGATGACTGAGAAAATAAGAGCATGCTAATATTCAGCCACCAGTACCAAACACTTTAAAAAGAATCACTCTAAATAATTTCTGTTCATGTTTGAGATATCATCTAAAAATGTTTTTTAACCTTTATTCATACTTACCAGTGTTTTTTCCCCAAAGTGAGCAGAAAATTTGAGAGAAGGAATTAAAACAGTCAACAAACATTAAAAAAGCTGTTCAGAAGTTGGCCTGAATACAATATTGAAACTAGGGGGTTTCCAAAATTTCAAAGTAATAACCTACAGGTCTGTTTAGATGCATGAATTGTTGGCTGAAATAATCCTTGTGTGTCAAAGCTTTTAAACAATGCAAACTGATAACAAATTCGGCCTCGATGCCGTCGATACCCACACCCAACAAAGATGGCAGCTCCCATGATGGAAGAACACATGAAGAAGAGGGGAGTAAAAAAGCTGAGAGTCTATATCAATCAATATAACATTTAAAAGTCAAATCCATCAAGATCTATTTTTACCACTAATATACCAACCACATCATCATCTAGGATTTTCTTTAGAAAATAAAAATCTTTGAGCACAGAAAAAGTTTCACATATCAGAACAATGTTTTCAAAACTATACAGTTTCTATAAAACTTGTGAAGGAAAGAAGGACCAGTGGTTAATGGTGGGTTTAGCTTAATCTAACTCCCAGATCCCACTGTGTCCAGCTCCTGTCTGCAGCAGACACGCCAGTATTATAATCTATGAGAGTATCTACACAGCCTTCTCACAGTAGAGCAAGACTCTGTCTGGGAACCGAGAATCGATAAGAACCGGTTCTAGTCTTTCATTTCACCAGAAATCTTTCAAATGTTTCCTTTTCTCTTCCTAATTTCAATTCCTGAACAGAAGAAGCTGCCAATAAGAGAGGAGTGAGCGGCTGCGAAGGGCGTCTTCACACCACTAAAGACATGACCATGCAATGCTTGACACGGTATAACATTATGCAATGCTAACATGATTAAACACCACCAGACTCACCATGAGTGCACTAGTGTCGTGCTAAAGGAAATCTGAATAGATGTCTATCTCTTCTGGTCAGAATGATATTAGAGTTTATAGGTCTGATATCTTGTAATGATGGTAATTTATAGTAACTTTTTGGACAAATTAAATACTTCATGCATTAAATTCAGGCTATGTAATCCAGACATTTAAAACATGCAAACGTTCACAATCTTTCCTCCTAATAGAAGCAGAATGGAGAATCGATATAAGCTTAATCTGAAAAAAGGAATCCGAATCATTCAAATTCAAACAATGCCCAAGTCTAAGCAGGACTGCAGTAAATATACAGAATC
>JAUZNJ010036895.1:0-11681 GCA_034780135.1 Jordanella pulchra
TGTTGACATGATGCAGAATAAATGTAATGTAGTTTCACATGCCTGCTATCAAGCATGTCTTTGTTATTGCTATTCTACAAAGAACTATTTTTTCGAAAGACAAAACCCCCAAAGAAAGTCATGTTTGAACTGCTGCAATTTAGGCTTTCCAATCACAGGACCTAATCAATGCAGAAATAGTTTAGAGTCACTCTTCTTCCAAGGCAATCTCAGTCCCTGACTCAGATGTTGTTAAAATCCTGTGGGTTCAGGAAAGGACTTAGGTCTATGAACGGTCCAGAGAGATTGTGAAAGAGCAGTGATCAAAGATCCCTGTCTGTTTGCTCCTACTGTCCACACAGAGATATTTGCTGCTGTCATACTGGTTAAACAAAGTCTGGGTTTTTCTTTACAAAAAATCGGATTCAGTCTGATAGTATTACACAAACTTTAGATACTCATTCTGTTTCTTTTGTTCACCTTCGATCTATTCAGTAAACACAAAAGATGCTTTCATCTCTAGTACAATAAATCCCTGGATAAGTGTTAGATTTGATCACTTAAACTCTCTTAATTGTGTAAAAGCTCAACCCAGCTGTTCTTCTCTTCACTTTCAGGTCCAGATTACTCTCAGCACACATGACTGTGGGGGATTATCTCAGCGTGACATCACTCTGGCCACCTTCATCGACCAGGCCTCTCTGATGTAAATCGGCTCTACATGCATTAACTGAGAATCCTGAACATCAGACCCATAATGTCCAGAAAGAAGAGCGGGATTCCTTCCACCTCTCTGTGAAAAGTGTTGTACGTGTGATGTTTAGTGTTGTAAGAAACTGAGAAAAACTTAGAGGACCATAATAAATCCAACAAGCATTCAGTTAGTGTTACAGACAACGTTGTGTTTTGTGTGGATAATGTTTTTGTATGATGTTATTAAAATGTTACACTGCATTTGTGACGACTCCTAATGTACCTAAACATTGACCAGGAAGCCTGGAGACTTTCTATCCTTCAACTTTTCCATGCATCCTTTCTTCAACAGAGTCGTTGGATTTAGGTATGGGTAGCAGTTCTAAAAGAACAAGTTGCTTCTGGGTTTTTTTGCTACTTTACCACACATTAGGGTATTGACAGAAGCTTAACAGCAAACAACGATTTAAAGGTGAAAATGTATTTTTTTAGTCAATGCCTAAGAAAAAATGACCAAAAGACCAAAAGACCAAGCGTCTGTCTTGATAGTATTTAGATTGTGCTTTTTGAGCTTAAATAGAATTCCACCAACAGGAGCAATGAGCAGTCATAAACAGATGTGGCGCCATCTACTGGCAGCACAGCCATATCGATTAAATAAACCGATTTACAGTTGCTCTAATGAAACTCCTGTTCCATTTTTTTACTGCGGGTCTTTTTCTTCATTATTTTAACAACTTGGCTGGGAAGTGTTAACTAGCTTAGCCTAATTACTTCCTTGTTTACCCCCAGCGCACATGCTTGGTGTTTATCTCACTCTGTGTTGTTAATGTAAATACACAAAGGGCTTTATTTACTAACAAACTGAGCAAAATCAAAGTGTAAAAAATTAGAATAGAAAACAATGAACCAGCAGGACAGGGTAATCTTCCAGAAAACCTTTAGCTCCCACCGTTAATTAAAAATGTAATTATAACACAACTCTGCCCATTTATAAGTCCATAAAGGGTTTTGGTAATAAGTTTTATCCACTCATTACAAGCAGGCATGTTAATAAATCATTTATTTTAACCATCCTTTTTGTGGATAGGAACGATCACACGACAAATCGTGTTTAAAAGGAAATCAAGTGTAAAGCTAACTAGAGGAAGCTCAGAATGATGCATCTCAACCCTGCATGTTTTACAGTCATCAGTTTCCTATATGATTCTGGTTTAAACACTTTACGGATCAGTTTGGGTACGGATCAGTTACAAAGCGTACCCAGATCTCTCAGATCATAATATCGACCATTCACAACCAAACCTTGTGAAAGGCCTGCTTAAAGGGAATTAAGACAGGAACAAGACAAAACATAATAATAGAAGTAATAACTGTTGGCACTCAAGGTTTAAGCATTGCAATATTATCTCTACACTACATTTGGGATTAAAGTAGTGTCTGAACACTCATCTGTGTCAAAAATGTGACCATTAGTCCTGGATAAAAGGGAACAGGTTCAAATGCCGGGAATGAGCCAGAATCGAGCAATGTTGTAGAAAAAGACGCAGAATATCTTTCAAAGCACAAAGATTATGATCAGACGAGACAAAGATTGAAACTTTCAGCCACAAAGTAACTAGACAGGCTCCAAAGATTCAAAATAAGGTTTTTAAACCAAAAAGCACCGGCTTTAATGTGAACAGTCACATTGTTGTTCCAGATATATCCAGTTCATGGCAGCTGGACTCTTGGTGTAACTTGAGGGTAAAACTTTAAATCTGGTCATTGGAACCTGGACACAGAAACACACAAACATCCAAACTTCTTATAAAAGTCTCACCCTAAGCTTCTAGATTGTCCTTCCTTCCCACAACCTCAGTCCAACCTAAAACCTGTGACCAACCATAACAAGCTATAGGTCCAAGACATGAAACCTACTGATTCCACCAGAAATAAGGGGATAATATCCGACCAGATCCACTTCAGAAGCTTCTTGATGACTGGAGAAAAAGTCTTCTATTCGGTTTGTTTTAGTAGGATATTAACATTTGAAGTAGCATCAGTGGTAACATTTAAATCTGAATACATCAATTCAGACATTTTTAAAATATATTGGTAATGTAAGTAAATATTATATAGATAAAATACAGGTAAATATTGGGTTTTGGTCAAACAATATTAGATATCAGAGCATCCAAGTCTGAATTGGTGTTTGTAATTTAGCCTGATCTGGAATAGAGAAAATCCATATTTCAGTTCAAACCAAATATAATCATTAAACAGAAATAGAGTAGATTGGATGATCCTGTGGAAAAAAAAATCAGACTGAAAGATACAGCAAAAAGTTTTTATTGAAAGAGTCTTTGTAGTCGTTCATCAGTTTTCAGGTTATTTCTTCAGATAAAACACAATAAGCACCTGAAGTCAGAATATCAGGTTAAACAGACAGACAGGATGTAAATCTTACTGGGTTCAGTGATTATTCAATAAATCAGGCACTGAGTTAAAGATGAGAGAAAAAACTACAACAAAACCCAAATACATTCGTGTATAATCTCGTTCAGTAGAAATACTACCAATGAAAAGAAATGCTTACAGAAAAAAAAGACTTAAGTGATTTTACTGGTTAGAAAGTGGTCACACAAAACATTTTAAATTATTATTATCAGGCTGACTTTAACATCAACAGCAGATCATCACCCTTTTTTCCCACTTTATACAAGGAGAACATATATTGCACAAACATGAAAACTATTTTAGTTGTATTAGAAGAACAAGGTCCCGTCGGTGTTAGAAGTGCACTGTTCACAATCTTTAAGGAACCATCTGCATATCCGGCTGAATGGACACAGAGGGTTCCTCCAAATCGATCGGTCTGTGGATTTAAAACCTCACTTAAAGGGGAAGCGATCCCTGCGGTGGTGTGGAAACCAGTCACCCTGCTGGATTGTTTCACTGGATGAACTGACTAGAAACTGAGGTAGATTGAAATAGGAGACAAACTAACACAGATGAACACAGGTGACCGAACTAAATAAAACTGAACTGCGGTTTGATGCTAGTTGATAATAAAATAGACCAACTTCAGTCTATATGGAAGATAGAAGCTGAAAACTACCTGAAATCTGATTCGATTTAAATGTCCCTGTTCTCCCTTATGCCATAATCATCAAAAGCTCCCATTAAACGAACCTGTTGACTCATGCATTCTCATGCATCCATGCTTACAGCAGACAAGTGTTTTACAGTTTGACCTGACGTCTCTCCCAGGATCTTGAAGAGCTTTGTTGTATCTAAAGGATGCTGCAATATGAAGCTTTTATATTAGAACCTTTGACAGAAATGTTTAGCTGCAGTGCATTCGTTTTCAAGCTAGGGGGCAGCACAGCAATTCTTACAAGGATTTAGTGGCTTGTGTTGTTACAGAGTCAAAGACCTGAAATGTTCTGACAATAAAAACAATAATAAAAAAATGAATGGTTTTTGCAACGGTGCATATCAAGTAGAATATCTAAAAGTTCAGGAATTATATCGTTTCATGGAGAAAAGTGAAACTAAAAGATTCAGGACTCATATGGTCAATTAGGGCTCTTCACACAAAGCTGTTTATGGGTATAGCTTATGGAAAGTTAAGTGGAAGGAAAAACTGTGATGGAAAAGGATAAAATGTGAAGGAGAGTCCCAAGCCTGAGAGAATCCCTTCATGCAGTTCAGTGATGAGGAAAAGTGTCAATTCCAAAATGTGATTTTCTAATTGTAGAGTTTTGGTTTTCATTGAAGTTATAATTATTAAACCGATAGAAATAAAAGCTTTAATCATAATATGAGTCATGAATTTAAATTAGTTTCAGTTTTCAAACAAGTTAACTTTTCAATGCCCTTGTTTTAATTCACTGAGATGCACCAGTTAGAGAACATGGCGGGTCTAAGTAATGAAATCTATCAATGAAATGAAGGAGTAAGACCTTCACAAAACACAAACACACACAGTCCCATGGCGTTAAAATCAAGTGGAAGGGTTAGGTGGACCCAGTCAGTTCCTCAGCAGCACATTGGGGGGAGCAGTTTCCCTCTGGGCTGATCTAGACGATGATGGCTTGTTCTTCTAAAAGCTCTGCAGATGTTTTCAGTGCAGTTCAATATGCAGGTTAAGGCAACCGTTGAGCGCTTTAACTTGGAGGGCTTTAACTTGTGCTGTCCAGTCCTTTCTCCCTAAACTTTAGTGGGCTTTGCCATTGCCGTTCATGTGGCAGACGTCGGATTTCGGTACCTCGGTGCTGTAGAGACAGTCCAAGAAACCCCGGGAGATCTCCGTCACCATGGATCTGTCTGGGATGGACTGGGCCATGCCGTAGATGGCTCCCTGAAAAAAACGCCAGTTCAGACAAACCCAAAGCCATCCGCTCCTCCAGAGAACTGCTGAGGTACGTATGCGAAGCAGACTCACCATTCCTGTAGTTTTCTCTTTGGGGTTCTTCATGATGATGGCGACCTGGTCTTTGACTTCCCGAATAAACCGATCAGCCACCCCAGGCTGCGTGTGCAGCACCGTGCAACAAATGTGGATACTGTAGAAGAGAAGATTATGCATCAAACACTGTGACTCCCAGCAGGTATTGAAAATGTTAGAGCTCAGATGGGTCTTTGGACGAGAGAACCATAGAGACAAAACTAAGGTCATCTTAAACTGGATGGCAGTAGGTTGGTATGATGACTGACACCGACATGTTCCCTGAATACAAAACATACAAAACAGGTTTGTAGAACCAGTGAAATATTGTCATGATGAAAACACTGTGTCCTGGAGTGGCTTAAAAAAAAAAAAAAACTCATTCTCACTTCATTCGTTACCCAAAGGCCTGAATGTTGACGTTTAGTCTCATCTTTAATCATTAAGTTAACAAAATAAAGTTAAAAGGTCTTAGAAGGAGGAGAAGATTGCTGATCAGATTAACTGTCAGCTACAAAGGCTGGACTCAGACTTTTTTTGACAGAGGTTATAGTTTGAATTGTTTGGGTTAATGTGAGACATCTGTGTAGTTATAATAACAGAGGCTTCGACTGATCGCTGACTTTAGAAAGTACTCCAGGCTCAGTTTGCATTATGTTGTGTTTAATATCTTAGAGAGAGATTTCAGCTGAATAAAGTTGCTATGGCTGATAATCATGCCCCTTCTACTCTGTTTTATTTCTAATCTACTACTACTATTATCATTTAATTTGAGCACTTTCCTTTGATTTCCAAAATTAGATCAAAGTAAGTCATTTTTTTCTTGATCTGAGCAGATAAGCGAGACTATTTGCCAATGAAATAAGATGACTTTCATTTAAAATTAGAAAAAAAACTCAGCTTCAGTCCCCTTCTCTCTGTCCCCTCACTACCCACTCATTCACAGACGATAGACGTACTGAGCTGCTACTGCTCAAGGTTTCCACCTGTTATGAGGGAGTCCTTCCTCTCCACATGATTACTGAGGAGAAAGTAAATAACTCGAAACTAACAGAGAGAGTTGATCAGAGTTAGACTAAACTAATCTGCTGGGTTGATTGGAAAATCTCGGGACAACAATGAATTCTGTCTAACCGGATGCATCCAGACTCCTACCTGGATGGGTACTGCAGCGTGTTCAGGTTCCAGCCTTTTGACGTCAGCGCATTCGAAAGGCGGAAAATGTCAAACACGTCGGAGCCGATCGCCACGACGGACACCTCCGGGTTCCCGAACACAAACACTCCTTTAATTTTCTTGATCCTGTCCAAATCAAACCCAGACGTTAGAAGATGCAGCGGAAGATCGACTTCCAACGCCGATGGGATACGAGCGTCTTACTCATTTCTGATCTTGCGCGCCGTGCTGACAATCTTCCTCGTGGCGTCCACGTATCCGCTCTCCCCCATGTACATCATGGTCGCCCAGCAGGCGGCGATGATTCCTCCTGGCCTGGAGCCTGCCACAGAGGGGGAGGCATAGATCCCCCCCTGCCAGTCTGGAGCCACAAAGTACTGGTACTGACGGTACTTTTTATCGCTGTAGAGAATCACAGAGGAGCCCTTGGGGGCGTAGCCATACTGTGGAGGAGAACATGGCGGGGATAATAAGAAAAGGTTGAAATAAGTACCTGTGGCAGAGAATCACAGGTATCACAGCAGCTGCTTAAAACAGCTTCAGTCATGAGATCAGAACATGTTCTGTGTTTAATCTGTTTTATTTTGAAGGAAGAAAGGAAGTTAATCTTGATCAGTCCAGTTTTGTCAAAGTAAAAGTATTGAGGAGGTTCTAGGCAGCACTTTGGATACAGAGTCAGAGCTAATTAGACAGGAAGCCGTGTTCACCAACAAATCGCTAATTCTAAAGAAACGTATGACTTCTATCTGTGGAGGTTCTCGGTCATCCAGGTCCTGCTCAAGCTTGAAAGTTCAGTTTAGGCAACTGGACGTTAAGTTTTCTACAAGACGTTTCACCTCTCCTCCAAGAGGCTTCTTCAGTTCGTATGATTTCTGCATTTGGGTTGGATTGAGGCCGGTTTGTGCTCTAAATCTGTTTGGAAGCAGATCAAAGTTCCCTGGTAATTATTCACACCTGCACAACAGGTCGAGACCAAGAGAGGGAAATGAACTCTGGTCTGTTTAAACTGTACCAAACATGGAAGGAGTAAATAAAAGTTTGTTTATTTGAATCGTTCCATAAGAATTAGTGAAAAAGGTAGGCCTGGGCAAAAAATAAGTAAACAAATCGATTCAATCAATTAATTTACATTTTTTGTTGTGACCAATAAAAAAAAAAAAAAGAAAAAAAGAAAATGAATTTAGTTTTTGTACAACAGCACATTTTTGGCTCCCCAAAGCTTCTGTAGCGTTTCGTCAGCAGCAGCGTCACATGAAACAGGAAGCAACATCATGGCTACTGGTGAGAGCAGGAAGTTTGTTCTCAAGTTATGTCATTTAAGTTTCAATGGAAAAGTGCAACGAAAGACATAATATTAATCAAAAGAAATATTTTAAGTTATCTGAGGTTTTTGCCCTTTCCTTTCTTTAAAAAACAAACAAACAAATAAAGAAAAAAAGAAAAAAAATCTTAAATCGAATTAAGATTAAAAAAAATCAGAGATTTTATTTTTAGGCCATATCGCCGAGCCCTAGAAAAACAGTATAGATTCAGAACTCAAAGAGTCCATCACAGCAAGCTGCATGGAGTTAATGGAAAGATAAAATGAAAAACTGTGGTAGATAATAGTTAAATAACAACAATAACCTCAGACTGGAAGGAAGTGAAATGTGGATTTTGTAGGGCTGTAATGGTTGTGTATTTGTATCGAACCGAACATTAAGCTACTCGCCCTGTAAAGGATTGCTGGACGCAGGATTTATTTAACTAGCATTTTTTTTCTTTCACCAAGTGTTTACCCTCCTGTTTCGAACAACTTGTAACAGCAAAGCATGTTAGCATATTGAGCACTACCGAACCCAACTGCTCTCTTTCATCCAAACCCGACGCGTTAACCCATGGAGGCAGGCTGCATCCTGTCCCTTCCTTCGTTTGATCTGCTTTTCCTTTTACATTTATGTTTTATCACAGTTAAATTCAATTCAGGTTTATTTTAATTTAAGAAAACAAGAACACAGGAAAAAAATACAACTTGTGCAACATTTTTGAACGGCTTAATATTACAAATTAATTACTAAATAAATCAACTATACCGACTCCCACTAAATAAATATCCACCTCCACTCGTTCTCTTTCATCTGGGTCATTTTCTCTAAAAAAATAGCATTTTCTTGGTCTGGTGAATGTTATTTATTTATGTGTCTGACCAGAACAGAAACTGCTGTGACGTTTAGTTTTCATGATGAGAAGCATTGAAATGAAAGAAGGAGCTGTTTCTGTTAAATGCTGCTATTAAAAATCAGATAGTCTCACTTTAGATGTGAAAGCGTCTTTTTTTTATTTTTCTTTGTATAGTTTAAAAAACAAGCTGAAGAAATTTATTAAAAAAAAACATATTTTCCTTAATTGTCTTTTTTTTTTCTCAATCAAACCAAAGAACAGAAAAAACAAAACAAAAGGCTGTGATGTTTATAAAACACAAGATGGTTAATATTTGTGTATTCTTTTTGAATTAGCAACTTAACAGAAGAAAACTGATCAGTGGCTTGTTTACAGTCCTAAATATAACATTTCTCAAAAAATATCCAGTTTTACTGTTACAAATATGCAAAAATCTAATGATAGACATTTAAAAAAACTGCACCGTTTGATTTAAAAGAGAAAAGCAAAGATTTTACATTAAAAAAAGCCAGATTAATATTTTTGGTACGTCTGATTTTATGCTCTGGATTCATTGCTGCACGTCTGATATTTAAGTGTAATAAAGCAGGAGGCCTGTGGGATCAAACACCGGTCTTTGGTTGCAACCCCTCCTTACCTTGTGGGTGTCTGCAGAGATGCTGGTTACGCCTTTCACTCTGAAGTCAAATGGGGCCAGTGAGTAACCAGCCTTTTCCATGAAAACAATGAGAAATCCGCCCAAACAGGCATCCACATGCAGCGGGACGTTGTAGCGGACAGCCAGCTGCAACACAGCGAGGGAACGTTTCAAACAATGGACTTCCCTGTTTCTGTTTTTGGGCCTACTGAGTTGGGAAAGTGTGACGCCTCTGACCTTGGCTACTTCTTCAACCGGATCCATGATTCCATGGGGAAACTGGGGCGCCGAGCAGACCAACATGGCTGTGTTTTTACCGATGGCTCTCCTCATTGCCTTTAGTACAAGAGAATAATGAAAGTCTGTCAGCAGGAAACCCTGACGGAGACATAGACGCTCGGAGCACGTCGCCTTCTCACCTTCACATCCACCTTCATGGTCTTCTGGTCGAGAGGAATGTGGACGAGCTTCATCCCAAAGTAATGCGCCGCTTTGTCGAAAGCTGCGTGGACACTCACCGGCGCCAGACTGCAGATAAAAACAAAAAGAATTGGATCACTTTTACTGGAAAAGCAAGCTGTCAGCAAACCCTTTCTCTCAAAGCTCATCTTACATTTCAGGGTACTTCACACCTCGCTCGTATGCCATGTCCCTGTACGCTTTGCAGGCCATCAGTATGCTCTCAGTTCCTCCTGAAGTGACCTGAGGAAACAAAGGGAGGGGGGGGGGGGTGCTTTTGAATGAAGCAGATCGGTCATCAATTGTTTATTATAGATGACAGAGTCTGGGTTCGCACCGTTCCACAGGAGTTGGGTCCTCCATTGAACAGGGTGCAAGACATTCGAACAACCTCAGCCTCCATCTTCCTAACGCCAGGAAAAATATCCGGGTGAAGGGGGTTGCTCCACGCAAAGTCTCCATACACCTTTAGGACACAAACAGGAGGAGGGAAAAAAGTCCAAATCACCTTTATTAAAAACAAAAAAATAAATAAAAGGCTTCCTACATAGATATAGTTTCTTTTTGCCAACAAGACAACAAGATTAAACTTGTCGTCTTGTTGGCAAACAGAAAGTATATCTTTATTAAACTCTAAGGTTTCACACAGATAATGAAAACGAATGTCTTCATCTGCTTTCAGGTATGAAAAACACATTTTGAGTTGTCCTTATTTAAACAAAGATGATCTCCATAAAGACAGGCTCTGTGTGTTGCTTCCTTAGGGTTAAAGAGACTCATATGAGCTAACGGCTCATCATCAGCTAACAACGCCAGCATGGAACCACCAGGACCTGATCAGGCTTTATTCATTTGTATTAGTTTCTGGGAATTTGATTTTCAGTTAATGCTACATGGGAACTATGATGGTATTTGACACGTTCACCTGTGATATATTTTACTGCTGCACACAGATCTATAAAGTGGAGCTAACTGCATTCAGTTAAGTACAAGAAGACAATCAGTTCTCAAGGTGATACCACATATTTGTCCTTTTTTGAACGTTTTTCCTACCAGTGGACTTAGGAAAATAGGACTATTCTTTATCATTTTGCTTGTTTACTATTTGCAGTACGTTAAGAGTGAATTCTACAGATTGAATGATAAAGGTTTTTAAGGCAGATACTGATTATTTTTGACACAGTTTAACCGATCCCTCGTATTTTTGGGCTGAGTCTTTAAGCCGATGTTACTTTCTCTTGTTCGGTTCACATGATAGAAATGATACAATGATAACAAATGTTACACAAATGTCTCAGTTACCACAAAAAGAAACATTTATCAACAAATCAAACAGTGGATAGTGAAGAAAGGGAGCAGCAACACAAGTCCTTCATGTAAGCACGGCTGCTAAAAAGCAGCTCAAAGCAAATATCGGCCAAAAAGATTGGAGGTGCAGATGTATCGTTTAACTCGAGTCAATAAATATGGAAAATTGCAAACTTCAACAGTGAGTTTGAGGAGTTTTATAATAATTAAGGTTCATTATTCGGGTAATCTCTCAAGAACCTGTTAAATCTGAAATCTTGCTTTGCTTTTATTTATTTTTATTACAACTTGCTGTAAATGTTAATCTTCCATCAGAGTTTAAGTCAAAACCAAGTTTATTATCTGTAACTAAATCTAACCAAATAAAGAAAACTAAAAATAAAAACTTTTTTGTTGAATAAAATAAAAAAAAAAACTAGACCTCGTCAAAAAAACAAAAGTTAATTACAACGGTAATACGAGTTCACAAAACGAATGAAAACCAAGTGAATTTAAGAGAGGATGTTTGAGTTTGTTTCTTTAACACCATGTGTTAATGAGGTTTAGCTTCCGGTTGCTGTTTTCGCACTTTTTTTTTTCTGTACTGCCTTACACCAGCAGATGGCAGTCATGTCATCTGTGTTACTGCAGTGTCTCCTGCATCTGAGATTTTATTTCTATACTTGTTTTTTTCCTTAATCTTATCCGACTATATAAGATGTATAACATACAAGTAAAAAAAAACTATAAACATTTTCAAAAAATAAAAACTGATTATTAATCAGGTGGCGCAGTGGTTAGCGCGCACGACCCATGTACGGAGGCCTTAGTCCTCGACGCGGGCGACCCAGGTTCGAA
>JAUZNJ010036896.1:0-11681 GCA_034780135.1 Jordanella pulchra
ATGACTCTGCAGCATCCAAAAATGTAAAAAGATGCTCATGCGGACCTTTATAATGGTAGTCCTAAAAGGGTTAAACACCCTTTAAAAGTAGGTGATATTCTATCTACAATTTATCAGATATACATCGTCTTTCCTTAGACGCTATATTGATGTTTGCCTTTCCCCTCGCTTTAAGTTTACATAAAAGAAAAGAAGCTATAGGTTAATGGACTAACCATCAAAATTTTAGGAAAAACAAAAATGAGTTTGCCCCCTTATTTATAAAAACAATACCGCAGTAGGTTTTCTATTTTCCAATAGTTATGGTCGCTCAAATTTACATATATTAATATTTTCTCAGTCTAGAGGCAGAGGATGCAATTACAAACCTTCTAAACAGACCATTTTTCATTTCTAATGCAAAGCAGCTGCGTTGGGAATCTAAACAGCTGTTTTAAAAAAAATCTAATAGAAAACAAAACTGATGTAAATAGTATGATAAAAACCAGGTTACAATTATTTAACTATGCTAACTGGTGAAGTTATCATCACATATCCGCCATCCTAGAACCCTGATTGCATAATAATTTTTAAAATGTAGACACATTTTGTTAAATGGTAACTTGCTCATGAGGTTGCTGTCAACTTAGGATGGATTACTTGACTGGGGAATAACAAAAATACATTTTGTTATTTTAACCATTGAGTTAAACTGAACTTAGAACCAGTTCTCCCGTATTAGTGGTAAACGGGGGCCACTATGGACACACCATTTTCATCCAGTGTATTTTCCATTTGTGTTGCCACATTTCCGCCAGCTAAATGGCAGCGTTTGGTAACAGGTGCTGGACAGTAAGCTCTGCAGTAGTATGCTTTGATATTGGAGCACAAGAAAATCAGCCTAAATTCAATATTTTCACATTCTACTCAATAAATAGATTTTTAAAATATTTTACCATAAAGCTTAATGGTAAGTGGCCCATGCCTGGTCTAGCAGCCCATTTTGTTCCCTTGGCATAAAAAAGTGTAACTTTTACGCTATACTCACACTACAGGCAAATATGTGCAGTCGCTACCAAAGCATCAATAGTCTAAACTCTTGAGCCATATTTTATCTGAATTATTTCTTCTTTTTTTCTACCAGCTGAGGGGCAGTAAACTGAATTTTCCTTCAGGGATGAATAAAGCATAATTGAAATGAATTGAATAGAAAACCTTGCTATACCCCTTATACCTTCAAGCTCCTCTTGTAGATAACTGGATAAGTAACCAACTGTTGTGTAATTATATACACCACAATTACATTTCATTGTTTATATGTGAGAAAAATTCAAGGTTCACGTACCCAGGCTGGAAATTGGAGCTGAATGCAGAAGCAAACCCAGGTAAGACTGGTGACGAAGACGGAACCCCAACTGCGGCTGCCTGCAGTGGGGCCACAGATGCTACTGAGGACTGAGCTGCTCCAGGTAATCCCATAAATGAAGGTAACACAGGGCTCCTGGTTCCAGCCCCACCTGATACAGCAAGTCCAGTAAAGTTGGTGGGGTTAGGCCCAGGAGAAAGGCCTGGGAATATAGAGGGGGTAGAGGTGAGGCCTAGAGCGAAAGGTGAGGATGCAGTAGGAGCAGCAACAGGAGCTAAGCCCTGGTAGATAGAAGATGGTGGATGGTTGGTGGAGGGAGGCATAGATGAAGGGATGGTGGCAGAGGGAAGAGAAGAAGAAGACAGGGCCTGAAATGGTGACAGACCTGGATAATGAGCCGGAGCTGGGCTGGAAGACATTGCTTGGAGGCCAGTGATAGCGACCGGACTAGGGAGAGACACTTGAGGAGAACCTGAGGGGTGTGAAAGGCCCAAAGAACGAGCAAGGGCGGCCTGAGCAGAGCCAGGTGTCACCAGTGGGCTGATCGATGGTGTACCAGAACGGGATGTACCCTTAAAGGCTGAGGGTACTGGGCTGTTACTGCCACTGTTGTTCCCTCCAGGATGCCTGTTGAGGTTTCCAGCTGAAACACCCTGAGCTTGAGCCTGGGCCTGAACTGAGTGATTAGGGGAGGGTTTAGGACTGGGTCCAGGGGTGGAACAGTTTGGAATACTTGGAGTGGAAGATCCAGGAGTAAGAGGTGAAGGGGTATAGCTTCGAATCACTGAACCAGATGGGTTACCTGGATGCACGCCAGAGAAGCTGGTTCCTGAATGCTGGTCTGCAGACTGGGAATAAGCCCTCTGCTGAGCTGATCCCATGGAGTTGGACTGCGACTGGGGGTCCTGGCCGTTACGGGAAGCAGCTGGGGTGCCTGGTCGAGAAAGGCCATGGAAAGGGGAAGAAGGAAAACCTCCGCTGCCAGGTACAGGAGTTCCACAAGGGGTTCCTGAGGGGGTGTGGGCTTTAATGACAGACGAAGGTGTAGGTGTGACATGACCACTGGGGGTCTGTGGTCCAGCTTTGATCACAGAGGGAGATGGAGCTGGGGAAGGAGAGGGGGCATTCAGGTTGTTGGATGGAACCATGCCAGGGAAAACCGGTGTAATGGGGGTGGTTGGGGGAGGTGGCTGAGCAGGTGAAGCCTGGGGTGGGGCAGGGGTAGAAGGAGTGGATCCATGAGGAATGAGAAGGGGTCCGCTGTTGACTCCGGGTGTGGTGTTTTGTGGATTCCCATGTTTGGTGTAACCTGAAAGTAAGGGTAGATTAGAGGCTGTCATACATGCTAACAATTTATCATTAAAACCACTAAGACATACTGATTATACATTTGTGATGACATAGAATAGAATAGGTTAAAAAAGCCAAACCATTTGCAAAAAAGAGAAAAAGCAAGGAGGAATAGCCTGGAAGCATCCCTACATGCGCCTTTTAAATAATAGTTAGTTTTAAAAGGCCTCCCCTTCTTACCTTTGGGGAAATGTCTGCATCATGGTTTCTGGTTGGTTCAGGTTCAAAATCATTTTTTCCAGTTCATGTCCGTTTAATTTTTAAGGCTTGTCAGTTTAACCAAGGTAGAAAAATTTGGTTTCCCAGAGATTTCCCCAAAAGGGATTAAGTGATGTACAACTACATTTTCAAGAAAGTTGGAGTGCCTTGTAAAATGGAAATATAGGCAAAGTTTTATGAGATCTTTTTTTTTTTAAACCCAACTACTCTGTAGAGGAATTTGGACGTCTATCTCAGACGTTACTGAATGAGAGGGGGGAATCGCCAAAAAGGACCATCAAATAAACAACAGCTGATGTTCGCACTCATTCAGTTAGTTGAACTGTTCATTTAAGTTTTTATTAGGTGATGAAACCAAACCACAAACTTAAGCAGAAAACAAATGTAAAATATGTTCCTATTATCAATTCAAAAAAGTATAAAATGTACCCCACCCTGGGGCGCCACCACCACCCTGGTGAATTAAGCAGAGGATGATGGATGCCTTCAACTCATCCAAATATGTATTTTCCTTCTTTTGCATTTTACTAAACAGTCCAACTTTTTGGAAACACAGTTGTAGCCCATTAAAAAAAGGAAAGATTATGCAATAAAAGAAAAAAAAAAAAAACTACCTAAGCAATGCAAGTTCAGTGCAGTGGATAATTTCACAGAGTGAAAGAGAGAGTGAGAGAGAGGGCTGAGGTTTGGATCTGTTTTGGTTTTAAGAATCTTAAATAAACAAACCTTGTTTTAAAAATAAATAGATGTGTGTGTGTGTGTAGTGTGTGTGTGTGTAGTGTGTGTAATGGAGCACTTCAGGAATTGACGTCTCTCTTTGTGTTAGCTGACCTGCTTTAATAGGGCTTTCTATATTTGAAATAAAACTTATCTGCTATCAGGAACCCTTTTTCCTTAAATGTGAAGGTTCTCATTCATCCAAGTCATGGTCAAGCTTGGAAAATTCAGGTTAGGTACGTGGCGTGAAGTTTCTAGAAAACATTGCCTAAACTGAATTTTCCAAACCATTTTTTCCCTAAATAAAAAAAAATTGAGCTAGTTGGGCTTTACGATGATTATATTTCTACATATTAATGCTATCATTAATATGTTTATTCTGTTTAAAAACAAAAGTATGAGTGTCAACTATTTTAATTACATAAAAAAAAACCTTGTTGTAGTAACTCAAATTTTGTTTTCTCTTAACCAGTTGTTGTAGGTGTGGCAGGAACCTGAATCAAACGCAACTTTAGTGATTTGCTATCAAAGCCCAACAATTAGCAGCCAGTAAAACTGTAACGAATCTTAAATGAAAGCTTCTATCACTTTTACTGTTTTCACATTGGAGGATCAGAACTATATTGTCCATCAGTGGTGTTTAATAAAGACCCAAAGAGAATAAAGACTTTAATATCATAATGTAAAGTACATTTCTGAATGCATTTTCTGGTCCTTATTGTACTCCAACAGGAACTAAAATCAGTCAGCTGATAAACTGCAGAAGTACAGGAGAGCAGCATGCCAGCAAGTTAAGCTGCAAGCTTCAGAGACAGTCTAGGCTCATCTTGCCTCAAAGGAATCATACCTGCTAGTTTGTGAGAAGAGTGGTAGGGGGGAGGGGGCACATTGGTTGTTATGACCCCTCCCACAGAAACAAGGCCTGCATTGTTGTACGCACCTGAGTGGCAGTTGCAGATATTAAAGTTGTCCACAATACACATAAAAGACCAACTTACAACACAAGCTACCAAATGGACTCGGATTTTAAGCTGATAAAAAAAAAAAACACACTGTGATAACATTCTGTTTCAAAATGTCTGATAGGTTGTTTTAAGAGGTGGGTAAGTAACTTTACTAAGTTACATATATTTAAAAAAAATAATCTCTTTGAGGAGTTGTTTTACTATATAGTACTTAATAGTGTTACTTGGTAAAATCCTTGTAAAATGTCTTTACTTTTTACCTTCTGGCTACTCTGTCCACAGTAATGTTTGGATGGCAACTTTTCGCTTTCACTTGAGTTAAAAAAAAAAAAAAAAAAAAAAAGGAATAAAAAAATTACATTTTCTACCCACCTCGGGTTGAAAGTATTCTCCTGGTAAGTTACCATGAAACTAATATGAAAACTCAAAAAAAGGTGCACTTTGATTTGATGTTTCTTACTTGGGGCGATGGTAGCATGAGGCCGGCAGGGCGGTATGGGGTAAGGAACAGGTCTATGAGGATTGTAAGTCGAAGGAAACTAGAAACAAACAAAAAAAAATAAACAAGTGTAACATCAAACCAGAAACGTCAACAGTGGTATATCTTACGGACAGACAGATACACAATCTTTCCAGTTAAATATTGTAATCAAAGTTCAAGTACAAGTAACTTGAAATTGTACAAAGGTAAGTGCTGAACTGCAGGAGGTTACATTTCAGCACCTTATGGTACCATACCCTCACTACAACCAGTTGAACTGTATTAAACTACTTAAAAAACAGTGCTGCTACAATGTCAAAGAAAGGCAATTAACAATTAAAGACAGAGAAACCAGAATAACACTAAAAGTGTAGGTCTTTCCTATGGGGAAATTTGAAGAAACTCAAGGCATCAACGAGTACCGTCAAAAGGCACTCAAAATACTGAAGGAAACTGTTACAGGTAAATGTCTGGCAGATCTAGAGCCATATTTGAATTGCAGGACAAGTTGTGTGCCTGGTGTCACAGAGGACAACAGTTTCAAGCACACATTAACAGTAGTCAAAGTAAGTTTTACTTCTAACTGTGAAGAATTGTAGCAAGAAGGTCGTTGCTGACGTACCATAGTATTGGTGTGTTCACATCGAACACAAAACATCAGCCGGTTCTGTGTGCTTTCACTCGCCTCACATTCTGCCAGAAGTTTGTATCGCAAATGCAATTCGCACAGCAGGTGAATTTGTATTGCGGGTGAAAGACTCCACAGTGTCATGGGGGATGGGGGTTAGTGTTAAGAGTTTTACGTTGCAAAAACCAAACAAAGGTTCAGAACTGCAACTGCGAATTTTAGGTTGCATACTTTGCAAGGGCAACGGCCCTCTCACTTCAATTAATTTGACAAAAGCTCGCCATTTGCCTAGCAGTGCTTCCGAGTCACCCATTACACAGGGATTACATGTAAACTGTTCCATCTAGCTGCCTAATTTGCATTTAGCTAAATGCACCTTAAGACTTAGGCTACGTTCACACTGCAGGCTTTAATGCGCAATTCTGATGTTTTTATTTGCAAAATCTGATTGTTTTGTGCAGTCGTTCACATTTCCAAATATATGCACCTTTTATGCAATCCCCATTCATACAGCTTAACTCTCTCACAAGCACGTATGAAGTAGGGAGCGTGCCCCATGTTTAGAGTAGTAAACGTGGATGGTAGTGCTGGAGGGCATTTTTCATTTCGCTTTTAACCGGAGCCATGCATTAACAATGCAATCCTTTCAAGAAGATCAAAAAGTAAGACTGCTCTCCACATAATCATCCACCATGGTTATTTTTCTTCCTGCTTCTGCTTTGCAAGATGGAGAATAAGGATCTTTGTTGAGGAATAATGACGTTCAGGTCAAATGAATGTAACCTGGCCATTCAGACACAGGTCGCATTTGAAAAGATCAGATATGTATCGGATTTAGGATGACAAAGCCAAGTTGCCTAGGTCCCATTTCAAGAAAATTGAATCCGTGTTGTTCAGACTGTCATGAAAAGATCAGATACAGGTCATATGTGGGTAAAAAAAAATGGATTTGGGCAGCCTGCAATGTGAACGCAGCCAAAGAGGCTTGCCTGAACCATGAAACACTTTCCCTTGCAAAGTGTTATGGACTAATTAATGACATTTTGAAATCTTTGGTTCATCATACAAAATATTTGCCCATCGTTGAGAAGGTAAAAGGATGGTCCCCCTGTGTGTGACATCAACTGTCAAACATGGAGGAGGGAGTGTGATGGTTTGGTGCTGCTATGCTGGATCCCACTAAAATAGCAATACCCTCAGGTATGCACCTCGTCAAACAGGGGTTACTTAAAGTAAGATAAGGACTCAAACATAATTCCAAGTTATGGGAAAACTGCCACAGGGAACAAAGAACAAAATGATAAACTTGAAATAAACTTGAAAACGTGGAGTGGCCAGCACAGTGTCCAGACTTAAACCCATTTAACCTTGTTTGGAATACAACTGTAGAAAAAGCAATTAAGTGTACAGCTGCTAAAATCGACCAAAGGTAGCTACTTTAATGAGTCAACAGTTTAGAATACATTTTGGTCTGTAAAACAAATTATTGCATTATTGCTCGTTTGTATTATGCTTTCATTTCAGAGAGCAATAATAAAACAGTTGCATTCTGACAAATGTATTTCTTTCATTATCAATTCAATACTTACAGGTTTGAATGGTCCAATAATCCTGGAAGCAATTCCTTTCCCCTCCATACTGGTGGAGCTGTCTTTTTTTTTCTCCCCCTCTTTTTTAATTGGAAGAATTCCCTGTGGTTACAAGCAAATGCTGTTATTTTAAGTGATTGTTAAAAAATTAAAAAACCTTCAGACTCACAAGTTTACTTATTTGTTACAGTTATGTCTGCAAGCATATTCTTTTAACATATACGACAAGCTAAAGTTCTATTACCTTGTGTAAAGCAGATGGCAACATAGATTCAGTCACGTAAACTAAATGTAAGTAGAGAATAATTTAGGTGAGTTAGTCACTAAATCTTGCTTGTACTTACAGGAAAAGTGCCAGTGATCAAGCTGGGTCTGCCTTTAGGGTATGGATTTCCCGGGATCATTCCACAAGAGGAGATCATAGCTACTGGAGCCTTGCAGCCAACCTTACAAACCTAACAAGAGGATTTTTAAGAAGTTAATTGATGAATTTCTTTACAATCTTAAAATAGTTAGTTGCTTAACCCATTCATCTCACAGAGATGCGGACAGTTTTTTTTTGTGGCCTCTAATTTAAATTTTTTTTTGAGTGCACACCTGGTCTAATATTCTGCGAGCACGCTTCTTCTCAGACAAGTGCGTTCGGAACAAATCCTCAACTGGGCGATAATTCTGAGCATCTGAAATATTCCTGCATGGAAATTGACATAGACATTTAATACTCCACAAATCAACTGAAAACAAAACTGATTTAAAAACAAGATTTGACCACGTTGGACTGCATCTTATAATGTACTCACAGAGCGATTAATTCCAGTACAACAAGTCTGTCCTTCGAGAAAGTAAAGCAGTTCAGGATATTGGCAACTTTGGTTGTAGGGATAGCAACCATTTTCTAAAGACAAAAAGAGAGGATCAGATACATTATCAGGTATCCATTTCTAAAGTGTTTTAAGAAATAGTTTGTTTCTCTACTGAAGAAAGGCTGCCATTGTAGAGGGAGAACTGTGATTAGTGAACCTTTAGTAACCTTGGTGCAAATTTGGCAGTACTAAAAAAAGTTTGTCAGTCAAAGGAGATCCAGCTTACATGCTCCAGTGCTTTTACTGCTTTGATCTGAGGTTCTGCCCATGAGAAGTACTTCAAGATTTCCACTACCTGCACATTAAAGTATACAGTGCACAGCAAAAGATGGGAAACTTCATATATACACACATAAAATAATTATGTAGAATATTCAGCAATCACTGACATGAGATTGATAAAAGATTACCTGCTCACTGGAAAAATATCCATGGACCTGCTCTATAGCTCTGATCCGCTGGTCTGTCAGGACGCACTGAAACAGAAGATCAAGCGTCAACAAAACAACAGAACAGGAATTAGAAAATTTGAAAAAAGAAATATATTTAATACCTTTCTTATCTCATCCAGGACTATGTCAAATGATTTCTTATCCATATCTAATTATTTATAAACACGATGCCTCCTGCCGATAATTGATTACAAACCGACTTAAAAAGTCAATATGTTTAAAACATACAAATGAAGTCAGTTAAAATAAAAAGCATCCGCATATGAATACGTCCAAACGTTGTTTCTCTCTCTTGGGTTTTGGAAATAGTTCATTTATCGACGAATTCAAGTTTCAAGATATTGTATGTATTCATCAAAATATTTGATAACTGCATGGTTAGAATACTAGTTTAGTAGTAAGCTCTTGCAGAGTGAACAATGACTACCAAACACCAGAGTTGTCTGCAGAGCACAACCAGTTCTGGCTGCAGCTAACAACAAGCTAGCGTGCTACAGATATCCCCATCGAGACAACGACACGACAAAAATGTGCTTAAAGATATAAAAAATGTATTTGAACGGTCAATTGACTAACTCTGGCTCAAAATGTCTACAAATAAAATTACAACTGGTAAGAAAACATTTAAAAGTAATACTCAAATCCCACTAATGCGTGGGAAAAAATACACAAGTTTAGCTAGCTGCTACTGACAGCTGGCGGCTAACGTCAACAACGAAAGGACCCAAGTAAGGATACCTGACCGCAAAAAAGAAATATTAAGTAATGTTATATTAAACAACAATAAATAAAAATGTTGATCTCCAATGTGGTTGATTTATAAATATTTAATATGACAGTGGCTAAATTAGAATTTTAGATTTAGTGGCATGTCAGTGATTCTCGGCAGGCAATTTTTAAACAGCGCACAGGAAGTAAATACAGAACGAGTGGCTGCAGTGTTTTTCTTGTTAGAAGAGTTGAAATGGACCGGTTTTCATGGTCAAATGGGCTCTTGGAAATAAACGAAACTTTAGTGATACAGCAAAGAGGTGTCAGACTTTATGACGGTGATGATAAGGTATAGTTTTATCCTTACTAAGAAAATGTGACGCTTTTGGTTACCAAAACATGGCAGCAGAATTGTAGATGGAAACTGTTAGATTAGATTTTAGAGCATACCAGCATTGGTTATTTATTACGTGTCTATACATGTTGTTTGAAACTGCCGTTACGCGAAAAAAATGGTTACAATTGTTGTTATAATGCAGTATCACTTCCTTGTTATATGACCAGGCAAAGTTGGATGTCGGAGTTGCCTTATTGAGTACTCATCGCTTGATCTGGAGGGATGGAAAGAATCATGTGAGAAGACTTTGAACACCAACACATAAAGAAAATCTGTTCTTAAATCTAATTCTACTTTGATCCCTTAATCAGCGATGCCTTGCAAATTAACTGTTTATACATGCAGCATTGTTAGCATATATGGAACTTGAAAATTTGCTAATCTCCCTATCTTGATTTAACATTTTTTGTTTTGGAACCGATAATGTTGAAAGTTATTATTTGTACTTGCTGTAATAATGACTTGTACATTTATTTTTCAATTTGGCAGGACTGCTGCATGGCCATGCCTTTGTCTCAGATTATTTTCTTTGAAGAACAGGCTGCAGGAATAGGAAAGAGGTACACTGATCAGATTATTGTCAATTTTGTTTGCAGATTTAAAAAAATCTAGTTTGATAAAAATGATAAAGGAAAACAGCTTGACAATATTTGTTTACATTTCCAGTTTCTTTGTCTATTTGTTTGTTTTTATTTTCCCTCTTTTCTATTGACATGTTTAGATTTGGACAATTTGTTTAAAAACTCATCACTTTATGTTTATGTAGATACATTTGATACTATCAGATTATAATTAAACATTTTAAAGGGACAAAAAGAAAACCACGACATGTCAAGCTTTGTTTTTGTGAAACTATTTCCATTGTCAAAGAGGGGCCAGATAAATTAAATCACGGTCTCTATCTCAGTGTCAGTATGTGGAATATTGCAATCATGAAAAGTTTCTTGAATGCATTTGGTATGCTGTTATATTTGAAGATTTATGTATTTAAATTCTGCATCCTAATAGATGCATTTACCCAGATCGTGCATCTTCTTTGGTTTCGATGCTTGCATTAGATAAAGATTTGAATGACTGAGATGCCCAAGCTGGAACATTGTGATGATAAAAAAAGAAGAAGATTGCGTAAAGTTTAATTAGTTATACCAGAGTTGTACAATCCAGGTCCAGAAAGTAAAAGGCTTGTACAGAGATCAGTTCCCACCATTTCCATTTGCAGCTTCACAATGCAGACTAATCACCTGAGGGGCTAATCACCTGGTTAAGTGAACAGGATGAAGGAAAACAAGGCCAGGTTTTTACTTTCTGGACCTGGATTATACAACTCAGGATAATAAGGATTAGTAGTTTTCTCAATATGTTTTGTTTTTTGTGCTATAGTGCGAAAATAGTCATCCATCTGCATCCATCACCCCCCAACAAGGAACCAGGTCCATACCAGAACAGCAAGTATTCTTTCATCAAGCTGTCTTTCAAAGAACATGGGCAGATTGAGGTAGTCCCACATACATGAAATACAGTTTTCAAGCTATTTCTCTGTAAATGTTTGTGTTTTCATCTTAATTTTGAATTCTCAAATACCTGGAACCCACACTGTATTGTTTAAATGCAGTTTTACAGGAGACTGTCAG
This sequence comes from Jordanella pulchra, assembly GCA_034780135.1. Lineage (NCBI taxonomy): Eukaryota > Metazoa > Chordata > Actinopteri > Cyprinodontiformes > Cyprinodontidae > Jordanella > Jordanella pulchra. The sequence goes on from JAUZNJ010036896.1 coordinate 11,349, forward strand.
AAGAGATGACCCAAAAAAGATGGGAGAATACCCCGGTTTCACAGCCTATCCCTACAGGAACCGGACCTCAGGTTAGAGATAAATAAACAGCAGCCCTCTCAGTTTATTTCAATAATATTTTTTTACAGACTCTGCAAGATAAGAGCATTCACAGAGCCAGGTTAGTGCTGTATTGGAGATTTAAGAATTTTAAGATTTATTTGTAGTGGGTTGACTTAAAATATCACTCCACTGGGTGGCAGTGTTCTTTACTTGGTTCTATTAGATTAGATTAGATTAGATGAGTTTTATTGATCTCACAGCGGAGAAATTCACACGTCACATACTGGCAAA
>JAUZNJ010036897.1:0-11680 GCA_034780135.1 Jordanella pulchra
AATCTGTTGGGCTCTGTTTGGCACCAAGATAATTATTCTTATTGCCACATCGCCAGACAGGACACTGCGAAAAAAAAGAAAAAAAAAGAAAGAAGCAGGTAACATGTTTGAAATATGATGAACTAGAAATAGAGACAAGAGAGACGATCTCTGGGTAGAGATGGAGGATGATGGGGAAGATTCCTGCTAAAAAGCTTAATCGTAGAATATTAATACATCAATAAGGCTGTTATTGGTTCAAATGTCTGCTCAGAACATAGAAAAAGGCTCAGAAACATCCATTTAACCCTGACCGTCCTGATGATCGCCCTAAATGCAATGTTAATATCAGCACATGGTTGATGGTCAATGTCCAAACTACTGGTCTCAGCCGCTCCTCCTCAGCACAGCGCTGCCTCAGCAGGATATCCTCATCACAATGCACCGATCTACCTTTGACTGGCCTGTTTGTGCTTCATGTCAGGAGACAGATTGCTTAGAGGTGGAGGCGTTTGGACCGTCCTTCGACAGGAAACGGCTTCCTGCTTCGCAAAAATCAACGTCCATGGTCAGAGCAAAGACTGGGGAATCAAGGAAATATTGGACACCTTTAAGCAGTTTGTAGAAAGTAATCAAGCTACAGAAGATAAAAGAGCATCATTTAATAACGTTCATCTTATTTCATATAACATGTGTTATTCTATCCAAGCTTCAGACTTGAGTCGTTTTTTTAAAGTCAGTACTTTAACTTAACACACTAGGATGCAGACGAATAACCCAACTAAAGTTTGTTTCATTGGATTCATTGATAACATCTGATTTCAAGGGATTCCTTTCAGCGATGTAATGTTACCGCCGTCCATTAGAGGCCGCTGAAACCATTCAGTCCAACTCATGCTGCAGCAGCACCAACGCTAACACCAGCCGCCAACGAGGAGCTTCAGAGGAAACTCCGCGGCGGTCTGACTGTTTGTCTGAGCAAGCAGTCGCCGCAGTGGTTTATATGATGTTTTATTTGATGCTGAAAAGCAAATGTTTAGCATAAAGTTCTGCATCAATCAACTCCTTGTTCTGCTGTCAGTTTTAGACGTTGAACTTTGACTTTAAAGCAAATGCTGTGGTGCACTGATTGCAGGTTTCTGGCCGATCACCGATGACCAATCTTTAAGGAGCTTGATATGCTAAATCTGGTTTTAACTGATGGTGACTTTATTATGTCTCTTGCTGTCCTTTATTATAAGATCAGAGAAAACTTCAATATTTCCATCGGTTTCTGTGAAACAATCAAGACTTTTTAAATATAAATGAAAACATTGTCTGAGGTTGATTTTCAAAGCTGTGCAGAGGGAGAGGACTTCAGAGGATAAGATCAGCTCCCAATAATCAGGGAAATCATGGCCGATCGATCAGCCGGCTGATTAATCGGTGCACGTCTAAATTTATTTCTTATTGTCCTTTCCGGTCCAAAGTCCAGAGGATTAGCTTTCCAGAATGTTCTATAGGTAAATAATTGTCATTTTGTGCAACTGAACTGCGAGGGTGCAGTGCAATAAAAGATTTACATACCTGTTTCACGTCGCCAAGATGAAGGAGGCCAAATTAAACCACATCCCAGGATCAGGAGACTTCAGGCAGCTTCTAAATTTAAGCAGCTTGAATTAACCAAATAAAATAGTGCCTTTCTACAGCAGAAGAAACATTACTTACTGATTTCAGAGGTTTGGCCATTGCAAGATAATCAAGTGAACCTCCCACTGAAGTGTGGCCAAATGCATGAAGGAAGCAGGTGAGAGTCTGGCTTTATGCTCACACCCAATGAGTTAATTAGGTGCCAGGGGTCCTCAATGCTGGGGGAGGCCTCATCCTGCTACACCAGGAACAGCAGGGGGTCGTGTTGTGTTCAGGGTCCTGTTGGATCAGCAGTAGACGTCAAACATTCGGTCTGGTTCTAAGAAGCCGTCTGTTGTCAGTCGTTCTGTAAACTCACTGCAGCAAAAAAAAAAATCTGTAGCATAATAAAGAGAATCAGTAGATTCACAGCAAGCAGTGAGTGTTTCCATCTTTGTCTTCTCCCCCCGTCCTTCCCCGTCTCCCCCCTCCCTCCCACAGTCCCACTCTCTACCGAATGTCTCTGTAATTCTTATTCTTATCTCCTCGTCGGCGGGAGAACGGGAGCGTCTTTACTTATGTGCTCCTGCTCTCCTGTGGGAGGAGAAGACAGAGAAAACATTTTAAAAGAGCAGAGTTACAAGAAGAGAAGCAGAAACAGGGAGGAGGAAACATTTAAACTGGAGCTGAAGGCGAAGCAGAGAACAGAAAAAAAGCAGATTCATTATTCTGAGGTTGTTTGCTTTAATTTGAACTAATCCTGTCTTGGGTCTGTTGTTTCTCTTGGCTCTGAATGAAATCCCTTTTTCCAAAAGAACCAGTAAAAATCCAGAGAACTGAGGTGTAGACACAAGTCCTAAACCAGCTGCTCATTAAAAGGTTTCATTTGGTTTAATCCGTCCAGAAGAAGCCTGAACGATTACTGCAGGAGACACGATCTAATCCATGAATCGCAGTCTGACTTCGTTTCAGAAAACCTTCACTGAAACATCAATGCTTTCTCCCTCAAGCTTAAATATGATCATTGATATAATCTTTAGTGGATTTATTTAAGCTGCTTCTGTGGCGGAAAATCCACAATAGTTGAATGAGACCGAAGGAAGAAAGGAGAGACAGAGACAAAGAGAGGATGATGAAGCTTCACCATGAAGGCACAGGGTTCCAGGCTGTGATCTGATTCGCTCAGGAACCCTGGAGTTTTTCATGTAGATCCATTTATTAAGGAACAAACCTGCAGCAGATCATCTTGCAAGAAATCTGCTCCACTTTTTATACAGCAACTCTTCACATCTTTCAGGTTTGCAGACAAATTTTCAAAATCTTTCCATTTTTAGTGACAAGAAGTGTAAACTTCCTGGGGGCTGGGGGTCCGCTGGTCCACCCTGATCCAACTGCCGGTCCTGGTGTGGCTCTGCTCTGAGTTCCTTGGACCTGGAGGAGAGCATGCCAGATATTATACATTCCTTCATTTGATAATCTACGAGATAATAAAACTCACCATCACATGCTGTTTCTAACCAAACATCGTTTCCCTATTTTACTTTGAAAAACGTTTCTTTGCCGTTCTTGTTCCTGTTTGTAGGAGTAGATCTTGACTTGGCCGAATTCCAGCAGTGACAGCGTGGCCGAATACTTTGCAGGACGGAGAAGACGTTCGTGGACGGTGGCGTTCAGAGGAGTCGCCGTGGAATAGTTCCCATTGATTAGCATGACTGTGTAAATGCTCCACTGGACGCAGCGGAGGATGTGAAATCTGGGGGTTGGTGACCGCATACAGGTGCTGCTCTGATTGGTGGAACAGAGACAGGAGAGCAGAAAGCATGGTGGGTTAATGTTAGCATCCTTCAACACTGAAGGACGACCAAAATGATGCTTTTAGCTAAGGTTTAACTAAGCTCAACACAAATGTTTTACCTTGACAACGTCTGATTGGTCTGTTAACATCTCTAGTTTGGTGTCATCCATCCAACGTCGCCTGATTTAAGTCATTCAGTCGTGTGCAGCTCTGCTCTCTGGTTTCCTTTCCTCTCAGAGAAAAACGTTCTCATACAAAAAGAATGTCCTTCTTCCATAAATGTTTGAATGTAGCTGATATGCTAAGTGAGACCTAGACAGTAGGAGATGATGATCTGTGAAGGGAACCAATGGTGTCCTCCCATTGTTGTGTTAAAATATAAGAATTGTAAAATATTTTCCCTCCTGTAGAAGGGAAGTAACTTTCGTTCATCTTTAGACATGTAAACTGGCTCAGAGCTCGTCTGCAGACAGAGCCTCCTGGTCAGTAGATGTCCGGCGCTCCTTCTCTGCCTCATCGTCTGTTTCTGATCAATGCTTCCTCATCTCTGCTGCTCCCTGCTGGACCTCAGAGTTTTTGGATTTCTAGACATTAACCACCTTTCTGCCTCCCGACCACCTGCCTTTGGCCCCATGATCCGTAAGCCTGATTCTGCCTCCGTGGTTCGGAGCCTGTTTCCCCCTCATTCTGGCTCCATCTGATCTTTTTTCTTTTCCTGGACCAACTGACTCTGTCTCAACCCAGGAGAACCAACCTGCATGACTCTGTTCTGTCTCATTCCAGCTTCACTAAACTCGTCCCATCCTGCAGGAATGTCTCCAATGAACCTAACCGTTGTTGCCTTCCCTCCTCATGGATCCTGAGGTTAGTGGCTGATTAGTGGTTTCCTCTGGTTGAACTGTTAGAACCCAAGCATCAGTCCAGTCAGTAAACCGATCTCTCCTTCTCAGAGGTTCCTCTCTCTCCTGCTAAAGTGTCTTCGGCTGAGTTTGGGGCTGATCTAGTTCACGGATCAGAGCCGATCTTTCTTTTCCACCTCTGCTTCTGTCTCCTTGAACCCCAGTCTTCCTCAGCAGATGGCCGCTCACACTAAGCCTGGTTCTGATGGAGGTTTCTTCCTGTTCAAAGGGAGTTTTCCCTCTCCACTGTCGCTACATGCATGCTTGGTGAGAGGGATTGCTGTAGAATCAATATCTACTGTTTCTTGATGCGAGTTGGAGCACAGAAATAAAAGCAGCTAAAAGCTTTGTTGTCCTGGTCCACCTCTGCTCATCCAGCACCGGGTCAGACAGGCTGCTCTCCTTCCTCCCAGACCTTCTGCAGCTCCTTTATATGGAGCCTCTCTTTCTTTTCTCTGCACGCAATTTTTTTCTTCTGGTTTTACATAATGACAGAACCAGAAGGTGCAATGCCACATAAACTGCAACCCAATCAAAGACAAAATCCCACAGTGACCACCAGCCTCTTAAAACAAACCGTATTTCTGCCTGCCGAGGTTTTACTAATACTGCTAAACACATTTCTGTTCAATCTCTAAAGAAAAACTTGGATGTAGGTTCAAATTTCATTTTAATATAATAAAACACCAAATCTTCAGAGCATCTAATGCCTGGAAGGCCTGAATATCAATTCCTGAGTTTCTCTTTGCTACCTGAGCTCAAGCTTACAACCACATGCAGAGACAAGCTCACAGAAAAATAACCCAGAGGGAAAACCTCTGAAGAAATGCAGGGTGACAGACCTGGGAATGGAAAAACATGAGCAAACTGCTCTACAGCTCAGGAAGGAGGAGGTTAGATATGTTAGGAGGGAAACATGATAATCTGAAGGGGATAAAGGAGCAGATCTGAGTGGAAAACTGTGAAGCAAAGCAGAACAAAAAGGGGGAGAAAATAGAGGATAACAAAAGGACAAAATATGTCTAAAGATTTAAAACAATAGGAAAAATTCAACAAGAGATGATTAACAAAAATGTTCATTTAATTCAGTTTTCATTTATACACAGAAAATGGAAATAATTTCATTTAATTAAACAGATTCAAAGTCAAGTATTGTTCAGTTTATTAGGATGTTTTTTCTATAGAAGGAAACTTTACTGATTAAACTGCATCATTACATTGTCAGCAATTTCTCATAAAGAGCAATAATTATGTCCACAATAAGTGGAGAATTTTCAGTTAAAAATGAGCCTAAATTAGCAGCAGAGAGGAGCCATGAAGACAGGAAGGACATGCTGGTGTCCTGCTGTGGTTCCGTTCAGGACGTCCCGCCTCCTTCCTGCTGGTCGTCTTCTACTCCGCCATCAATCCGCCTGTTGGAGCTCATCCATTCAAAATGAAACAATACAGTAAAAGATGTTTAATTTTTATAAGCTGACATACGATACTGTCACACAGAAATCATCATGTTTACACAGCAATGCATTCTGGGTAAATGAGGTATGCTAGGTGGTGTAGCGCTAACTCTATTCAGCTAAACAGCAACGAGTAACATTCAAACTTTTCAGTTTGAACTGCAGCGAAATTGATGAGAATGTAGAAATCCCCAGAAGTGATGAAGATGATGAGGACCAACGGGATGAAGAAGCAGAGTTGGCTGGAGAAGCTACTGCTAGCAGATGCTAACCCAGATGGAGGCTACGCAACAAAAGGCTCCAGTTTCTATCTGAGGCTGTTAGCGGTTAGCATTGTTGAAGCCAAGTGAAACACATGCTGTGTTCGATGTCATGGCTTCACATGTATAAATAAGAAAAGTAATTCTCTGTATCTTAGGGCTTCACATGCTGAAATGTTTGGGAACTCAACACCCCCCACATGCTCCCAAACCAATCAGTTCCCTGCCTGCAGTTTGCTAGTATCTCAGTGGCCTTTCAGAGAGATGTTAAAGGTGATCGGCTCTCCTCCGGAGGCAGGCGCTGCATTTTGATTCAGCACCTTTGAACCGTTCTGTCTCAAAGCTGACATGAAACATGGAGAGAAACGTCAAATGCCTGCTAACACTTGTCGCTCTGATGTCACCCAGGCAGTAAAGAAACCTCTGATGTGATGTGAAAGTGCACTCCAGGCCTCGGCGGTCCCGTGAAGCCTCATTCTCTGCTGCTCGCTATGATCTGTGGCTCGGCAGCGATTTAGGCTCCACTGAGGAATCTAAGGGATAATGAAAAGGCCTGAGGATTAACCTGCTCTGTGCTTCAAATGAGGCGGGGAGAAGCTTTTTGTTCCTTAAACCATCATATGAAATGGGTCCCTTCAACAGCCATCTAAAGGAAAGACAATGAGAGAATTAATCAGACTTAAAGTGGCTCAGAGAGTAAAGTAACACTGCAGTTCCTGTCATTAGATGTCTCACAGCTTCGATGCAAAGCACCAAATTCACTGGTCACTTTCTCTCTTGTTCAGCACAGAAAGAGGAGAAGAATCCTGAGGTCAGTTCAACATTACCAGATCATACATTTTAGCTGGACCTCCATGAACTGATTTGATGCAGAGCGCCTTTGTTTCTATTGGAATTTAATTCAATTTATCTCTGTAATTCACATCATATTTCATTTCAAGCCTCTTCCACCCAATCAGATTAAAAAGTTAATGACATCAACTAATCGCTCAGTCACTGGAGTCTCATTCAGGATTTTTTAAGTGCAAGTCATTTAAATGTGGTTCTTTTGGCAGTGAAGGTCTGGACTTTGTTCAGCCTCCTTAAAGAAGAGTCTAATCTAAAAAAAAAAAAAAAAAAAAAAGAAGAGTCTAATCACTTCAGCAGCTCAAGGTTGACCTCATGAAACCAAAAAACCAAAACCAGAACCATGCCTGGCCCAAAATCAGGGCTTTTCTGCCAAGTCCGAGTCATTACCGGTGGGAAATGAAAATGGACAAGCAGGAAGTGTTGCCATGGGAACAGGCCTGTACAGTTCCCATGGGACCAGCATGGACCAGTCAGGCTGGTTTGATCAAGTTTACATTTCAGCTTGTTAGAAACGCTTTTGCAGTTTGAGGTCTGAATAACCTGCATGTTCCAAAATTAAGAGTTTTTCAAAAGAAAAAATAAAGAGAAACAAGACAAGTTTATGTGACTGTGAAAAATGGGAAAGTCTTTAATTCCTGGGAAGCAACTCGAGGGTCAGACAGGAGCTTAGTGAGGAATGTTAACACTGCAGTTGGTTTAATGCCTTTTCCTGTGAGGAATAGCAAACCTTTTAGTTTTGTTTTCTGTTTATCACCACAGACTGATGTCAAGGAGGCCTTGAAAGATCCTGGATGTTAAAATCAGTTTTATTCCTGTAAGAATAACCTTGTTTTCTATTGAGAAGTTTGTGAATACTTTTAAACATGAAACATCATAGATAAGAACAAAAAATAGTGTTTTGAAGCCGTTGCTTTTTATTTGATCATGTTTCGATATTTGTTTAGAGATGCAGCTTAATTCCCATCAGAAACAATCTTATGGAATGAATTAAACAAAAAAACAGTCATGATGTGGAAAATAAACTGTCTGCTGTTTAATTTGGATCCACATAAGCTTCTACAATAAGAACTGTGAGGCTTCCTGGGGTCCACTAATAAAATTACAGCTATAATACAACCATATAAAATGACATTAACAATACTGTAAATCATAGAAGGTAATAAAACAGTCCAATAACATCAAGACTAAACTAGATCTGCAGCAGCTCTATATCTTTCTGAATTTGTCTTGCTTTATACTACCGAGGTTTAGATCTGCGATGCAGCGTAGATGGTTTGCCTTTAATGGCTCCATCTAGAGGCTGTTTGTTAAATAACTGTAACATGAGCAGCTCTGCCAACCCAGGATTTAATCAGACAAGAAGTTTGTGTTTCAAAGGTCCATTAACAACAGGGTTTCATGTTCTTAGATACATACAGCCTGCCTGCAGGCAGGCTGTAGGCAGGCAGGCTGCAGGCAGACAGGTGGCAGGCAGGCGGCAGGCAGGCTGCAGGCGGCAGACGGGCAGGCTGCAGTCAGGCTGCAGGCGGGCAGACAGGTTGCAGGCAGGCGGCAGGCAGGTGGCAGGCAGGCAGCAGCTGACAACTGAACCAGACGGCAAGAGGCAGAACAGGTGGGAAGAAGCCCGAGTCCGTGTGGGGACAGGCTGAACTGCCTGATTTCAGACCTGAGAGGGTAGATGGTCCATGAACAGACAGGAAGCAGGCTTCGAGCAGACTGGATGATGGTAGAAGGAGCAGATAACAGGTGAGAGATGAGGTCTTTACAAACTTTAAAAAAAATTTAAATGAAAACGTTAAGATCAGAAAAGATCAGACAGTCTCCTTCAGGAAAACTCTAAATCTTTAAACTCGTGATAAAACCTGTTGCAGATAATTCACCAACTACAGATGAGGTTTTCTCAGCCAGATCTGTACTGAGCTGGTTTGTAATAATACGACCTCCATGTTGTGTCTCAGCAAAGTCAAACCTATAAAAAGCAAAGCTGCATTTCCTGAGCGTCATATTCTCTATGCAGTAAACTCAGGCTGCGAAACTGGACCTTCTGCCACAGTTTGGGTGTTCGCCTACTGTAACCTTTAAATGTGATTAGAACTAGTCCTTTCTATTGAAAAACTTTCCATTTATTCTAGTTTTAATCATAAAGTCAGATGCCCCAGTCAGAGTTGAATCTAAATATTATTTTTGTCCCTACAGTCCACTTAGACCACAGCTAAGCTGATTATGTAATCTCATTACACTAATTGACGGCTTATGAGGTAATTTCTACAACACAGTTGAACAACATCAGGGTTGAAACAATGAAAATATAATTAGAAGCAGCTGCAGGTTAATTCTCAGGTTATTTTAGAGTTTGATTTTTATATGTGAGGTGATGATTGAAAAGGTTTAACAGATCTTCTCACAACATGATATCAAACCTTAAAGTGAGATTCTGTAAATTTGAAGCTCAAAGTTAGCTTAACTTGAAATCTATTCAAAGATTTTCTAGGTGAACAATCAGTTCTTGCTGCCTATTGATGCTCTTTTCTAAAACTGTCGGATCCGCCTCTGATCGGGTCATGTGACCCAGAGCGTAGCTTTCCGTCAGACTGAGCTCCCCTTAGCCAACAGTGCTAACTATGCTAACAGCTGACAGACACACAGTGCTGCTTTGTTTTGGGTGTTTGTTTTTTAGATAGAAATAAAACATTGCCCTACAGATGTTACCCTTTAGTTTAAATTACAATGCATTGTGGGTAAATTCGTCATGTTCCTTTTCCATAACTCTGTAAGGCCCCGGGACAATCATGCAAATCAGCATAGCGACGTGCTAGCCAAACAAAAACATAAACAACACCACATGTTGAAGCCAGTTCATGAACCCACTGTGGAAGTGAACACACGTGTTTCAGAATGAACTCCTCCTCCTGCTGCAGGACTTACTCCAACTACAGTCCAAGAGCTCTTCTCAGCTAACAGCCTCCAACACCGACACTGCTGAGTTTTGTGTGGCTCCGGTGTCTGCGGGCCTCTGTCTCAGGAACGCATCCAGCTGGTCCCACCAGTGGTTTGGCCGTTGGTCTGATCCGATACGATTGTTCTGGTCCTTCAGCCTCTTGTAGTCCTGCTTCATTTTCTTAAGCTTGTCTAACACCTGCTTTGTTGTGTGCAGAACATTTATTTCGGCAGGTCTGGCTGCAATCGTTTCAACAACTCAAACTCCAGCTGACGGTCCTCCTCAACAAAAATGCTTAAAAGAGCCTGGACCTCGTCATCCATCCAGCGGTCGTAGCTTCTGCTCCATCATGCATTTTAGAAATTACACATTGGTAAATTGCACATCTGTAAAAGCTGTGCAATTGCTCTGGACTGATAATATGGCCTAGGATGTAAACACTGCATCTGAAATGCAGAGCAGTGATCTACTGACGGTGCTGCAGGAAATCACCACGGCCTCCGCTTTCAGTCTGAATGCGCCATTAGATGACTCTCTGTTGCAGCACATCCAATAATTGCATGACCTCCTTGGGAGCCTTCAAGTGCTGCAGAAGCCTGTTTATTATTTATCTATAAGTCGGGTGTGTGTCAGTGAAACATCTAAAACATGGACGGCACTCGGGGACCTGGACTGAGAACCACTGGTCTGGATTGTCTTCAGTGTGGTGGAGGCACTGCTAGCCAAATGAGCCATGACATTAGCCCTTTGCTTGCTAGCAAAGATGACTAGAGTTTGCAAATGGCCAAGAAGCCAGTGGAGCTCAACCACCAGATAGGGAAACTAACATGGACTCCATCATCCATGGGTTTTGCTTTGGTCACCAGTAGAAGCCATCAGTGATGGTTCTGGTCCAAATTTACCAGGGAGGAAGGGTGGGGCACTGAACAAAGAAACGACACAAAAAGTTTCTATAAACTGAATGACCCAAAGAGCCAGAGACTTGCAGGCATGTGATTCTATCGGAATACCTTCATTTTAAAATCAGCGTTCAAGTAAATCTAAAAGTCAAAACTGGATTTGGTCAAAGCGATCAGTCAGTAGGTGCACATATCTCCACTAGAAGTTATTTAGCAGTATGTCTCTTGTACCAGGGCCAAATGAGGGGCCAGGACCCATTCTACGGGGGCACTGGCCTGGCCCCTCCGTGCCTGGAAGTCATTCGAGTTATCATGGATAATTCCGACTGGCCCCCTGCTGGATTCTCTGATTCCCTGCTAATGTTGAATATCGAGGAGTATTAAAAACAACAACTTAGTGCTAACTTCCACTTTGGCCTCATTGAAACATCATCATCCTCATTGGAGGTCAGTCAGAGAGCTGAGCGTTTTCACCTGTGATGGGATGTTAGAGCACACGCTGAGGTCAAAGTTCAGTTTGATTCTGAGTTTCAACCTGAGCTAAGAAGCAGCTTTAACAAGCTTTACAGCTAATCTTCTAGGATGTTTATCTACAGACACAAAGGACATACCCCCTCCCCCAGTATCCTTTGATCAGTTCGTGTCTGATTATGATCTAGTGCTCAGGAGATGCTATTACTTTCTACCAGGGTCTTCAGATTTGGACCAGGAAGTTATTTACATTCTAATTACTTGACTGAGCTTTAAGCTTTCCTTTGACGATGGCCGCTTCATATTAAGGACGTGTTGACAGCAGCAGCCATTCCTGCTTCCATTCCTCTTGATTTTAGCCTCACACGGTGCAGCACAGCAGCCGTCCTTCCTCTGTGGGATTAAGATGATATCTGAAGGATGTGGGTCTCACACACACACACAGCCCTGGTTGTAAGGACACTCAGAGGGGACCCGGAAATTCAACCACACACAGGAGTATACGAAACAAAAAAGTTTATTTTTTTC
>JAUZNJ010036898.1:0-11680 GCA_034780135.1 Jordanella pulchra
TTTAGAGACCAAATGCTAGCTTAAATGTTAGGTAGCATTAGTTTAGCAAAGTTAGTTAGGTGAAAGAAAGTCCAACCTAAAGTAATTTAAGAACTGAAACAATTAAGAACAAAATCTTAATTTTGTTTCTAGACACAATTGTATAGAAAAATACACTTTTTGATTGAATACTATCATCGTGGAAAAAAACGTTAGCTTGTGTTAGCTAAATGTGCAATTAACAATCCCTCTTTAATCTTTGAATATTTTTAGGTTGATAGAGTTAATATTAGAAGAAATTTGTACTACTACTACCCTAAACTATATGCAATATTTATGTAAGTCATACCGCCGAGTTCCTTCATCTTATCCAGCCCGGTATGCTGATAGCTATCTCGATATTGATTGACTCTAGGTCCTCCACTTTTATTTGTAGCCTATGTAAATACAAAAGGATAATTACAGTGTATTGAAGCTAGATTTCCACCAGTGATATCTTAAAAAAAGAAAAGAAAAAACAACAATAAAAAGCATAATTCGTGACTGATTCAGCACTATATTTCAGCGTTTCCTTCAGTTATTTGTAGTTTGTTTTCCCGCCAATGAAGGTATAACATCTGGCTCTCAGAAAGTTAGGTTTTTTGCTTATGAACAAGACACTCTTTTAATTAGGTATTATGGGCAACTTAAAAGCATTCCCCTTTTCAGTAAACATTAAGTTTGTTTTCGCTTTACATGTTGATCATCAAATTGACTTTCAATTTTTAGTCACATTTTCTAAATAAACTCCTCAAATGATTAAATTTACTTGTCTGCTTTACCTGATTGCATTGTTTCTTTTTAAAGATCATTTTAATGATGAATTGATTTCTCCCCTTACATGTGCTTAAACTAACTGTGAAAGGACAGTTGTTTACCATGTGGACACTACAGAGAATCTAAAAGCCCAGATAACACCTAAACAGCACGGAGGAGAGATAAAAACAGAGCAAATTCCAGCAACAGCGGTAACAAAACAAACCTAAACGAACACTCCACGCATTTCCGTTGTTTTCTTATTTTTTAATGGAAAGCATACAGCTGTGTTAAGGAACTTCAGCTCACCTTCAGTTTGATGCAAATATACAATGCGAACATACCTACGAAGCCAAAACATACCTACTTTATACACATCAAAACACCTAGTTGCCCTATGTACAGATATATGGGAATTTCTGATAAAAACATTAAAATAAAAAAAAAAAATATGTATCAAGAGTTTCAAATAAGTGTCTCTTCAAAACAGGATTAGCTGCACTGTGTACGTTTGTAAGCACGTGCAAATATGGAGAGAATCATGCAGCAGGTATAAATAAAATAAAAATAAAAGAGAAAAATAAATTACTTTATACACACCAATCTTGTTTGCATGTTTGAATGAATAACTCTTCGATTAGTGCATCTTCACATTACTGGAGAGATTACAAACAGCTTTGCAACTTCAGATCAGATTTATATTCCTTTAAATCTAGCATCCATGTACTTTAAAGTTTTACAAGGATCACATTCAATATCAAAAGTGTTTAGCAGTAAAACGAAAATAACTGTCTCACCTAAAAGGGATTTACTAACACAAGGAGAAAGTAATAGTGATTAAACAAAAATACAGAAAAAGGTCAATGAACATTGTGTAATTAGATAATTGTATCCAAAGGAAAAAAGTTTATTAGAACAGAATAAACAAAATAACACATCGGTTATAAATATTCCTTTACACTCATAGCTTTTTTTTTTTTTTAGAATTGCCATTCAGAGAGATGAATTCTCCCCCAAACAGCAGCTCATCCATACACACGCTCCAGCATGCCTTTTTAGAGGTAGGAAAAGGGTGGTGGTGATGGGGTATACTGGCATCATCAACAGTAATACACCGAACTATTTAAAGTTGTGACAAGCAAGATGAAGGCGGTGTTCCTCCATTGATTCCAGACATCATACTGCTTCTTTATGTGTATTTCCCATTTAGCCATGCACAATTAAACCCACACAGGCTGAGAAATAGAGACAAGGTGGAGAAAACAGGCAGATTTGAAGAAGAGGAGGAGGGCTACTAAGCAAAGCTGGGTTTGCATCAGTGTTGAGTGTTATTTTCCCCCCATTTTTTTGTTTTCTTTTTTAAAGTTTAAGCACTGCAATAAGATGAGGCAGAGTGCCAAGCATTCACAGCCAATCATGTTTTACTCTCTATGTGACCAGTGTTACCTAAGAGTAGGCAGGTTGCTGATTGAGACACAGCTGTATGTGTTAGTAGAAGCAGAAGGAGGATGGAGCGTCATTATGGGTTTTCACTGACAGCAAGGGTTATAAGAGTGTAAATAAAACAAGTCCCCCATTTGAGTTTAATGACACACTCAAGTCTTCATATGGAAACAAAGCTTTGTGTGTTTGCATGTGACAGGGGGAGGGGACAGTTGTAGACATGTTAGATAGAAAGCACAGGTAAGCAACGTTTTACAATGAAGGGAGGCATTCTCGTTCTTCCTCCTGCTCCCCTGAAGGCGCAGGCTCATTCACGGGAGCGCCCCACAATGGCCAGGATGTAGAGGAAGATGTTGATGATGTCAGTGTAGAGGTTGAGCGAGGCGAAGATGTACTCCTCTGGACTGAGGGCCAGATTTTTGTTGCCCAAAAGAAGCTGGGTGTCGACAGCCAAAAACTGTGCAAAATGCAAACAAAGGACACATTAGTTTTATTGTTTTTCAAACATGAGGTGAGATAAGAAACCTCAAAATAAGCTCCTCAGACACAGTTTTAATCTTAGGTACCAATATAAACTGATGCTCTACTCAATAATTTTTCTTTTGAGGATTAAACCTGAGCTGATTCTAGCTAAAAACCTAAGGGCTTAAAACCGCAGTTGTCCAATTACATAGATTGGTATTTTTTTATTTTTTAAGCTTTTAAAGTGGGTTTCAATACAGATTCAAAGCGAAAAACTGCTGGGTTTCTAACCCCATTTGTCAATGGAAACCTAAAAACAATCTGAGAATAAATACCCTTGTAAGAAAAGATAAAACTAATAAAACCCCCGTTACAATATTTACAGCAAATATGATGAATGTGAAGAGCTAATAAAACACATTTGTTTGAATATAAAGGGAAAGTGTCTGAATCTGGCCACATAGGGGGGATAAATACTCCGAGTTCTGTAAGCTGAGAACTTACTCCCAGCGGGAGCACTTGACGCTCTCCTGCTGCTAATTTTACAGCTGTTACCAGAAAGGAAAAGAGCTTAAAGGGGGAAACAGAAGTGAATAACTTGGGTGAATAAAATGACATAACATCAACACAAAGAAACCTATAACACTTAAAAAATCCACATTAAAGAATATGAGACCAGGTCAATATTTGTACAGGATCACGAGTCTGATGTTTACTTTAATGGAAGTGACACATCTTTAAAAGTGTACTTAGAGCCTAACCGGAATCTAAATGTTTTCCATTTGAATTTTATGTAATAAACTAACAAAGAACTCTTTAATCGATCTATTAGTAGTTTTCTAACCATCTAAGAAACACAGGAAATAAAAGAGCAGTTTCAAAGCCCTGGCAGTTTAAGGTGCCCTAAACTTACACAGGTGAACAGCAGAGCCCCCATGGAGGCGTAGACGATGTCCAGGATCCTGTTGCGGATGAAGATGCAGAGGATCGAAAAGAGCAGCAGCACAATCAGGCACACAAAGAGAACGCCCCGACAGGAAGTGAAGTCATATTTGCTCTGTGGTCAAGAAAAAAGAAAACATTTAGAGTGAGTGCAGGAGTTAACTTCAAATTAAACACCACAGATTAGGAACAAATAAGTTTGTGAAGAGATAAATGCGCAAACCTGCAGGGAGAAGAGGACCACTGTGAAGCAGACCACCGCTGTGATGCCCACAGCCATGATGACCGTATCTGTGTTGTAGAAACTGGCGATCATGCCCACCATGTAGGAAAGACTCAAAGTCAGGATGGACTACAGAAAAAAAAAAAGAAAAAAGTTGAAGCTTTCCTGTACATGTTATATAGGTCATGATTTTATGCATCCATCCTCTTTTAGATATCAGGACTTGACTTTACCAAAGCAACCAGATTCCAGGGGTGCTTGCGACGGAAATCTCCACAGCAGGTGATGGTGATCAGAGACACGAAGAAAACGGCGTAGGAGACATAGTAAGTCCAACGATTTCTTTGCACATAAATCTTGGCCTCATCGACAAATGTGAAGATGGCAACAAAAGAAAAGGTGACCAACAGCTGCGCCGTGAGGACAGAGAACACCTAATAGAAGAGAAAGTAAAAAGAAAAATAAACACAAACATAGGATTAGTGTACAGCGATAAATTATACAAATATTTATTTTATATCTTTGCTTTATTCCCTCACTTTTCTGATGAAGGCTTGTCGGATGTTCTTGTCTTCAAAACCTGCTCTGGCAAATTCCTCATTGTCATAATAGGATGGAGGCACATCCCCATGATAACCAGGGCTTCCTGCAGGTGCTGTGAAAACATTACAAAACAACAAGTGTTGGGGAGTTTTTAGTACGCTGGGTGGACTATCAATCATCTCATGACTGCATGTTCATCTTAAATAAGACAACAAATCTGTGACCCCTATGGAGGGGTTAATAAATCACTAATCAAAAATTAATTGAATGTATTATTCATCTATTAAAACTGGAAATAAAAACAGAATTTATTTATTAAACATATTAGTAATAGGGCTCTCTGTTAAATATATCGGTTTTATTTTAATAAGTGGATAGAATTATTTAATAAACTATTTAATGTTTTTGCACTAAAGTACACCCGTGAATCAATTTAATTTCCATCTAAAGGAAAGAACTGTCTTACTTTTCTCAGTTAGAAGCAGCCAATCAGACATCAGGGTTTCTATGAGAGCAGTACTAGTCCCGCCTCTTTGACTGGGATGAATGTGTAACAGTTTAAATTAATGATGAAATTTACTTCATAAAATAAAATCAATATAATCAAACAGGGTGCATATAATTAATTATATATTTATTAAATAAATCCTGTACTTATTTTCAGTTGTAATAAATGAATGAGGCATTTAAAAAAAAAAATTCATAAGGTATTTATTTTCTGAATTACATCTCTAGATACCCCATGTCCGCAAGCTATTCATTGTAATCGTTTGCAAATTTGTGAACAAATTTTGGTTCCTAAAGCCATTTATTATCCTCCAATAGTTGGGAGATCAAACAAGCAAATTGGAAAACATTTATTTATGATACCAGCTGTGCATCAAGATCTAAATGCAATACACATTATGAATTTCAGGTATTTCAGACTGTTTGGAATACGTCCATAGGGAAACGTTTAGTTTCAATATATCTTACAGAGAACAACTATAAGAGGTTTTACGTTTTTAATTTTTCTGAGTTCCCAGGTTATTGTGACCTACTTTAAAGTACAAATAAATAAATAAATCAACTGAGTTTCTGGCTGATGTTCCTAAACAGGCAAGGCATTAATTATGGGGTAGATAAAACCACAGCCTGTAAGGAGTTACTGTAAATAAATGGATGGTAGACAGATTGATGGATAAACAGGGGAAATAAAGGGTAAAATCACATTCATGCCGCTAAAAATCACTATTTAAAAGCTTTGTATAATAAAACTCACCCATAGGGTCATCATGAAAACTGGGCTGTCCGGGCCCTTGCTGATAAGGCCCCTGACCGTAGGGGGCTGTTGGATAGGGCATCTGTGGATAGGGGCCAGGGGCAAACCCTGGACCTGCTTGGGCGAAGCCAGGCTGTCCATAGCCACCAGCTGGTGGGTAAGGGGCCCCTATGCCTTGGCTGTAGTTGGGAGGGGGCATCCCAAAACCTGGTTGAGGGGGGCCGTAAACGTTGTTATGAAGAGGGTTGTTCTCACCCATAATAGGGAATCCACTTTTGTCCTGGGACATGGTGTAGGTAATAACTTAGTACTGCCACAATCTGCAAAAAAATAAAAAAATAAAAAACAGACAAACATAAATATGTGTTAAAAATGTCAGTTAAATACATATTTGGAATAGATTGAGAGCTTAAAAAAACATTTATTAAACTCCTAATGACAAGCTTGATAATCTATGCTTATATGAAGCCGTATCTAAGAATGAATATAAAAGTTAATTCAGAATTGGAAAATGATTTTACTTAACTTTACTAAAGGAATATCAAAGTAAAGATGTCTTAACAGAAAATGACTGGTAAAATTGAAAGTAACTGATAGGAAAAGCACTAAAGTAAAAGTCATCGAATTGTTTACAATAATAGTGAAAGTAAAAGCACTATTTTTTTTTTACATAAAAATGAGCGAGACATTTTTTTTCGTTCCTCTACTCCACTTGGGTAAAAACAATGAAGGTTGGATTTTGAATACATAAAAAACAAACAAAAAAAAAAAAAACAAAACAAAAAACACTTTAGCCCCAAAGAAAACATGATATTCAAACATAAGAGCTCAGAATGACACAAAAGCAAAAGCCATTATGTAGAAAGGCGCTTATCCACTGTGCTGTCGTCCTGTGAAAACTAACTGTTCCTTCTTTGAAAATACAATCAAATATGTCCACAAAAAAAACAAACAAACAAACAAACAAAAAAAAAACAACAGCTTAAGTGCATTGTGTCGGAATAACTTGTAAGCAAAACAAAAGAAATTTGCAACATTTACCCCAAATAATGCAGAATGGTTTAGTGGCACCTTGAGCTTATTAGCTTTTAGGACAATATCTGGATTGAAATGTAGCCAGAAATGAAATTTAAAAGACACAAAGCCATGCGAGAAAAAACATAATTTGGCTAACAATAATGTGATGCGACCCGTAAGAATGTGGACTGGTACAAAGAGCGGAGTTCTTCTTCTCTTATTCACATAATAATTCCACATAAACAAATCCTCTTATGACAAATCCTGGTTATATTTTAACTTCTAGGGAGTAAATTTGTCTCAGATTTTCTAGATAAATTAGAAAATTGAAAGTCTCTAATGTAAAAAAATAAAAGTTAAAGTTGTGATACAAAAAAAAAAAAAAAACAAAAAAACAGTACAGAACTTTAAAAAAGTACCATAAAGGAGTAAATGTACTTTGATAATCTACAGGCCCCGTCTGTCAGGCGGAGTTTTATGTCATACATTCAGCACAAAAAAACCCTGTTGTACCCCCAGATACTGTATGATAGATGCAATATCTAAAAATATAGAATAAAAGTTTTTGTCCAGATCATGATCCATCCATAACTTTATTTAACAAATCCTGCTGCCCCCTCTTTAGCTCGGTTTGGATTCATTTACCAAAGGGAGATTTATTTTGTATTAAAACAGAGCCGATCAGAATAATAAAAATAAAAAAAAACAGGTGATTTCCATTCAGCGTGAGATCGGTGTAGTTCAAATCCTATTTAGAGGCTGTGTTCACTCCACCCTGCCCCTCCCCCTGTGTAGACCACACTGAATTTACAGTGAGTGTTACGCAACACTGCTCCATTTTACCTTGCCATATGCATTTGGACTCCAGAGCCAGAACTGATGATCCCTGCACGGTAGCCACACTGCAGCACAAAGCTTCAAACAAATACCAGTTGTGTTTCCTGCTGACAGGGTTGATTAAAACCCTTCTAGGTGTTATTCTGCATGTAATGAGCCAGATCTCTCCACAGACAATGGTTGTGCAATAACATCAAAACAGTTAAGTTCTTGACCAATCGACCACCAGAGTGTCAAACAGTCTGCTATCTGAAGTGGGACTTTAAAAAACAAAATGTTTTCATTGAAAGCTCTATAGAACAAACAGGTTTTGACATTAAAAGCTCATAAGAGAAGGTATCAGTTAACTTATCTAAAAAGCTTGTTAATATACAACCCCAGAGATGTAAAGTAACTATGTGGCGACGTACATTCAAAGATCTCCACCCTGTCCTGCGCCCACAGACTGGACATTGGATAGGTGGTGTGGGTGTTATAGTCACAAAAGAAACAAATACATAAAGAAAAAAGTAATAATCAGAGAATTATTAAAAGTCTTATACGTTCATTGAAAGCCTTAAGAATACCGTAAACAAAACATGGCAATGCTTCTATTAAATACTGCTTCTTTTATCAAATTACCATAAAAAAACGAGAATTCTATCAATATTTCAGTGATCACAATGTTTTAGTCTTAAGATTTTTCTCTTTACATTTAGAACTATCAACAGGTTCCCCATTGAAATACTTTATATTTTGAAAATCACAAACAAAGATGACAATGCTTGTCAGTGGATTTTTTTTTGACAGGGTAAACAATTGTCCTTTGTTTGAAGGAAAAGGAAAAAAAAATGTCTACATAAAAGTTTCTTTTTTTTTAACAAACAAAGAATCTAAACAAGTTGCTTGCATATTTATTACACCTATTCTACTCTGATCCTAAAATACAAAAAAATAACTAAATACAACACAACCAACTGCCTCCACAAAGATGGATTTAATCACCTTAATCCAGACAGATTAAAAAATATCAATGAATAACAAAGAGACATTGAATGTTGTTGTTACTTGTATCAAACTTAAGTGGTTACTCGTCAAAATTAAGTGGGAATAAGGCATTTATACTTTCATAAGTATAAAAGCTGCAGAAACTGTGTTTCAGAACACATTTAGGTAAGAAACCTGTCTGTTTGAGGTGTGTTATTTTGATAATTACACTTAAAGTGTGCTTATCTAGGATTAGTATTTCCCCTATTGTTATCTCAGTGTGGGGGTTGGCAGCCTCTGCCAATGACACTGCAGATCAACACATTTAAAACATGCAGGAGAGCTCACATGCTCCCTCCAGCAGACAGAGTGTGCAACCTTTGAAGGCAAGCTGAACTGGCTGTTGTTGTTTTTTCTGTTCTTTTTTTTCTAAGAAAACTAAAAAGCACTTTAGCCAACAAGGGTTGTTGCGCTAAGAGGAATGAGAGCGTTGCTTTTACAAATACAGAAGGAGAAACGATTACAACAACCTTTTCATGTCCAGTGTAATGTAGCGATATCAATTGTTAGGAGTCAAAGAACTGTGTGCTATTCACAATTCATAATGTAAGAAAATAAAAACAATAATAATAATCTAAGAGCTTTTCGCTTTGTTTTTAAAAATATTTAATCCAAATATTCTATCCTAGCAATAAATTAGGAAATTTTAGACACATGCAATACTAGATTTACAAGGAAAATTTGACTGTTGTTTTTTTGTTTTCTTATTCTTGAAGAGCTAAATTGTAATGGCCTGCTTTGTGCTAAATGCATTTCACAGATTACATGGCATAATCCAAGTTATCCACTACAAACATTTCAGAGAAAAGGACACCAATAACACAATGGCTAAAGCAGGACTCCAGCATCAGTACAAACGGCTTCCTCTGCTGATATTTTGGAAACAAAGCGTGCCTTTCTTACATGATGCAAACACGTAACAGACAATGTTATGAAAGCACCTGATGTAACTAATATTAAAATGGTACATAAGCAGTAGTACTGTCTTATGAACTAAACTCAGCAAATATCAGTCAATATAGACACTAAGAGGCCATGCCCTCTAATAGAGGGGCAACCAAACCACTAAAGTTTCACTTCAGCAGCTGGAAGGAAATAACTAAGAATAGAGCAGCTATTTTTAAAGAGCCGGTTTAATTGAAGGTTTAAAATGCTTTGAAATAGTTCTGTAAGATTATAAATCCTCTTAGGCGGGATGTCACAATGCTGTGGGTTAAAAAAGAGCCCCTGCTGCCGACAGCCGTCGCTCAAGGATTTAGGTTAAAGGGATGTATTCAGTGGGCCAGGTTAACATAATTAGGTTAGTACAATGCCTTGACTAACCCACAGACAGTATGTTATTTGGATAGCTGTGGAGCAGCATGAAATGCTGTGACCAAACCAGTCAGGTCAACATGTTAGTCAGACTAAACCAGGGAATGTAGTCAGTAGAGCATGAGTTACTGATATAACTAAAAGTAAAATGCTGCTTCACTGTTACATGATAACAAACTGTAAGCTCAGCCTGGTAATCTCTAAATATGCTTCCTTCTTATGCTGCACCCACAGAGCAGAATTAAATTGGATGACTATCACAACAACTTCATGTACAATTAGGACCTCTATTGAACAATTGTTAAAATATCACCTGGACAAAGTGAAAAGATCAACGCCTCCATGGCTTTGCATCCAGTGGAGAAGGCAGCCAATGCAGCAGTCAGGGGAAGGAAATGCTGTGATAGCGGCAGGCTATGTCAGCAGTCACTGTGACCATGCCAAGCCTGCAAACACCTAGCGTTGCATCAGATGCCTGCAGCTGAATATGCATAGCCCTCTATGACAAGAAACGTTCATAACAGTTTATTTAATCACATGATTCAGTGCAACCATTACAAAATATTTCATTATGATAAACTATGGGGAAGTATTGACATTCCTGCTTGACTGTAATTATTGAAGTAATAATATGAAGATTATAGTTTGTCCGATAAGAAGGATAAATGGTTGAACAGAAAAACAAGGAGATTTTGTTGTAAGCTAAACAAAACCTGTTACAGAAAGATTGTGTTTTGATCTTATTTTAGCAAGTTTATAAGCATGATTTGTGAGTATATGCTCATTTTGACTCAACAGATTAAGTGTAACCCACAAACAGAACTGAAATAAAGAAAAAAATAAAGCTCACTTATGTAAAGCATTGAATACAAATTTTAAACAAGCTTTAAACGACTTAAGAAAGTTGGGAGCTTCACATGACATCTGCTCATGGGTCTAATAATCAACCCTGACCTGATTATGTGAGCATGCTCTTTTAGTTTCACACAAGCAGCCTGACTAAAATAATTGGGAAATAAGTCAAAGATTGTGCCATTCATGTAATTAAAATTTGTAAACTGAATATTTGATATGAAATTTCCTTAAATATACATACATACATACAGCAAAGCAGGCACTTTCTACAACCTTTCATGCAAAGATTTAAGACGAAAGAGACGAAAACTGACACTGAAGAGGGAGCAACTGAAAAGAAAATATTGGCATCTGTAATCTGTTTCTCAACCCACCTTTGTGACTCTGTTGCAATCAGTACACTTAAATATATGATAAAAGCCTTCACTCCTTTCATAAAACTTGAATAATTTCTCAAGGGAATGAAACAGTTTGCAACAATTGAATAAAAAGCAGCTGGACAGTCAATGCTGCTCATATTCTTAAAAAGTAATCCTAAAGCTATTTTGTAAAACTAGATGCAATACCCATACAAGTGATCCGACTTCAGTGGCTTTAAGACAACGTGTAAGTGTAATGGAAAAGCAGGTCAGAAGCAACAGGGGGACAAGAATTAGTGAAACACAGCTAATGTCAGACGTTTGAAGGCTGGAAGCCACTGCTAACCAAAACAGAAACATGGGCACAGTCCTGCTCACACTGCAGAATGTAAATCCATCTATTGTAGGCCTCAGCTGCGCACAAAAATGCGACACTGCGGCCATCTGTGAGCATATCTTCCCATAAATTACCATTGAACTGATCTAAAGGATCGTTCAGGTCCCAGTTTGTGACACACGTCACACAAAAAAAACCAACTCAAACAGTTCGCCATGTTTAAATCCGCTCTTATTTACAGGACGGTTACATGTCGCACCCCTCCCCCCCCCCCCCCGGCGGGGGGG
>JAUZNJ010036899.1:0-11679 GCA_034780135.1 Jordanella pulchra
TATATATATATTTTTTTTTTTTTTACCTACCAAAGCATAAAAATATGGCGAAATATTCAGAAAGTTTGTGAAACAAAGGCTGGGAATGTTTAATGTAAATAACATTAAACTGATTAGTGAACGTGTGTCATCCATTTATTGGGAAAATCATCCATTGAAAATAGACAACATCTGCAAACCTGCCAAGCCTAAATTGACTCATCAGGTAAAAAGAAAAGAAAATCTAAATTAAACCAGCTACCTCGTGGTGACTCTGGAGGAGACACAAAGATATAAAGCTCAAGTGGGTTAATCTATTAACAGGTCAAACTTGAAAGGCCTGGACAACAATAAAAGAAAGATATGTTGGAAAAAAAAACTGAAATAAATGCGGATCAATTTATTAAGGCTCATAACAAAAAAGGTTAAGAGGCTAAAATACATTTAAAACAGACTGTGGTTAGCTTTAACAAGCAGGACAGCAAACCTATGGTCGCATTTCATCTTTCCTCATTTTTTATTAAAACTTTTAAAAAAAGTAAATTAAAAGAAATCAAGGTATAATTGTTAATTGGCGCTAGGCTATCCTACTGAATCTTAGCTACTTTGAAGTTTATTGTAAAAATGTTAAGAGGTATCAAATCATTTTTCTGATATTTCAGTTAAACCTAAAATAAATCGACTTACCTTTGTACAAGTATTGATTGTTATTTTAATTTAGTTCATATTTTGTCTGTTATATTAAAACACTCGTGCAGCAGAAGTCGACGCTAATTAACCTAAATACCAACACCTGCGCGAGAATAAACTCTTGCTAGCTATAGCACGGTGAAAACAACGCACCTTATATTTACGCCACAGCTCTATTTACGTTTTAAAAAGCAAATAATGAACGATTTAATTAATCATTTTTATAGGTCACTTACATAGCAACACCGGGTGAGCTGTTCATCTACCGGTGTTAGCTCCACATTAGCTTCTAATATACAGGTTAGGGTGCCGCTGCGAAGGAATACCGGAACCAGAAAGAGTTGCTCTGGGTAGGGGAAGACGTCCAGACAAAACGCTACCGGAATAGGTCTATTTTTTCATGTGTCCTTCAGGTGGTCATTCTACAGTGACTTTCTAACCGCACAACTATCACAGCATTGCAACACAACCCCTGACTCCGGATCAAACGATGCAATCGTGAAGTAACACTAGCGCCACCTTGTGGTTGGAGGACAGTTTTGTTACAACAGTTTCAGGTTTTCATGATGAGTACCAAAGTTTAAGTTAAGTCCATGCATGTTTAGATAACCGGATGGGAAAATCCAAGGTATGAAAAGGACAAAAAAAGTAGACATTTTGTATTCGTTTTAAAATATAAATTAATAAGTGGATGTGTGTTTTATGGTGGTTAAAAAAAAAAACACTGACAGAAATACTTTCTATTCACAGATTGCTGCACTTTTAAACCTTTATTGAAAAAAAAAAAAAAAAAAAACATTTAAGAAATTCGACTTTTCTTCAAATTTACTATAATGAAGCAAACTCCCACACCAACCAAAATCGTGTTTAAACATTGATGACATCTTTGGTCAAATCAAGTCTGAAATGAGCTACAATGTGTAACATGTTAACTCAAAGAAAACAAGCACCTATCGAGCTGACAGGACAGTGCGAATACTACAACATATTCTTTATAATCCTTCTGAAGTGATGTAATTAATCACCTGTAAACACCTCTGACATTTATTTTAGCCAAAAAAATAAGTTATGAAATGTGTTAAACCCTTTAGCGTGAAAACAATCTAATGAAAACTATTGTTATTTTTCTTGGAGCTGGTATGAGAGAAACTGTATCTTCAAGAGCTAAAAATCCATCTTAAAAGCATTTCGATACATTTTTACAAAATTTCACATTAGCTTGGATTAAAAATTGAAGAGTCTGCTAGAAATTGTTGTTTCAAGTTAACAAACCCCATTATTTTAAAGAAGATTACCAGTGAAACCGGATGGTGGATCTATAATGCTGGGGGATGGCACTAAATAAAGAGCAATGTTGTTTAAAAACCGGTTGAATACTGCAAAAAGACTTCAGATTGTGGCAGATTCTCTGTCAAGCAGTACAATAAACCAGAGGTACCCTGTCTCCTTTCAGTTACGGCTACTCTATTGGTTTTGATGGCAAAATATCTCTATGAAGCAGTGCACTGCAGATGAGCTAGCTCTTTAGTGAGCTTGAAAATAACCTCTTTTGCTTGATGTTTTTGCTCCCAAAACTGAAAAAGTTTAATACAAAAAGATTTAACTTGTACCTCAGTAATACATTCATTATCATTATTATTATTATTATTGCTGCTTCTCCTTCATGGCAGTTGCTCTGTTCCTGCAGAGTTCAAAGCTCTGTTTTTACAGATTTCTGTACAATCTGTTTGTAGTTGCCGTTTCTTTCAGGTTTATAGGTGAGGAGCTGGCTGAACTCAGCCAGGAGCCTCTCCCAGTAGCAGGAAATATCTTCCATTTGAAGGTGTTTGAGGATGAATTCCTGACCCCTATAAGAGAGAAAGAGGACAGGCAGAGGAGTAGCATAAGGCTTTGGATTTTATCCATTTCAAAATCTAATAATAAACCGTCATCGGTTACCTGGAGGCAATCTCCTTTGCAATAGCATCATTAGCTTGGGCAAACTGGAGCAGCTCCCTGACGACAAGGAATGGGAGTTTAACCATCAATTGGGTTTTACTGTATTTTAGGTTCCTTTCTTGTTATGAATGAAATAAAGTACCTGACATCAGACAGGTCCTGCTTGACTGGGATGTAGTGGACCCAGGGTTTGAGCTGAGGGTAGAAGAACTCCTGCCATTCTTCCCCCACATGAAAGACGAGCGAGCCGCAGAGGAAGAGATGTTTGAAGCGAAAGCTTGCAGCCACACCTCGAAAGTTGAATAAATATCTAAAGAGGATATTCCGACAATAAATAAATTGATGAAATTTTAAATTGAAATGATAACACTTCCAAAAAGATGCCTACTTGTATTTACAATGATCAGCCAGAGGGATTTCTTTAGCTGGAGGTCGACCAAGTGTGTCCTAAATCAGAGAGAGTTAAAGGAATAAACAAAGTGATCTTAATGCAGAGGGGTGGGGCTCTGGTGTGGCTTCATGTCGGACCTTCTCAGACTTCCAGGCCTGGTTCTTGGTGTACTCTGCATCAACCAGATCAGGAGCCTCTCTGGACAGTAGAATAAGTGGGTCACGCTCAGGGCTGGTTCTACGGAAAGATAAAGCAAAACATAGGATGGTTTGGAGGATTTTCTGAAATAATCTGGCAATATTTTTTTTTTTTTTTTAAATCATAAATTTCACTGTATATTGGACAGTAAGACTGAGACAAAGTAAAGCATAAAGCAGTTGCAGGAAAATCAGTATTGATGTTGTCCAAGTACAATCCAATGTTAAACACAATTGTCACATGACTTACCGGGAGCCTCTGAAGAACCCTTTGGTCTCTTTCTTCTTCCAAGGCCACTGAGCTGCAGACCTAATGATCATAATAAACACATTGTTATACTAAACCAGACATTTCATGCTGACGCTTAAAAGTGCAACAAGAAAAGAGAAAACATAAGCGAAAGTTGCACCGTTTGCTTTCATTTAAATCAGAACTATTACTTCGATGTTGCCTTAAATTTTCTGTTTGGCGTCAATGAGTTTCAGGAAAGCATATTACTGACCCCTAGTGGCCAAGTTGGGATATAACCTACATAAAAGACTGAATGACTTGTGGAGTTAAAGAATAAATTCTTTCACTTCTTTTTTGTTTTTTGCAATGTTATTTTGTATTTGAACTCCTGTTTTTACACCAAACATGACAGTAAAAATGTATTTAAAAAGGAACTTTATAGTTACTTTATATATTTTTTTTATTAGTATTGTACTATATTTCTTTACATGTACTTCATTATTCTAAATAAAAGGTTTTAATTTCTACTTTTTCAGCTCATCTCTCATCAGATCCCATCTCCCCAGTCCCGTTGGGTATATGGGCCACACAGCTGGCCCGCCTTCCCAAAACGTCCACGCTGGGTACATGATGTCTTGATATTCTGCCGTCTAGGAATAGAAATCACATCTTTAACGAAAAAATACGTCAGTGACTTCAAACGTAAACAAACATCATCCAGATGCTGACCTTACTGAAAGAGAAGACGGGTAGAATTGGTTGCACCCAGCTGGGGACCTGAGGGTAGTCCCTCACATTTACCACCATCTCCAAGTCAGGTAGCCTATCAATGATCTCCAGTATGAAATGTTCCACTCCGCTGCACCTGAAAAGCAGCAACATCTTTCACACCTCAAGTCATTATGACAGCTACATTACAATTTGTGCCAATAAACACACAGACGTATTTAATCTACCTGGCAGGGAACATGCAGCTATGCTCTCGGTACAGCTTATGTTCAATGATCTGGTAGTGGGTGCCCACCCCCTTCTGGACAGTAGCTTTCATGACATCCTGAGAGATTCCCCTTTGAAAGGGCTTCAAGTCATGATGGAGGACGCTGAGATGGAAGTTGAGAGAAAACTTATGTCCCCAATAAACAATTTTTCCAAACAGAATTCATAGCTTTTTTTGCTATCAGTTTGTCACACAGGGACAACTTTATGTTTCCCTTATAAGATTATATTCAAAGGTTGAGAAGAAATGTTGATGAACGCTGGCACATCACTCACCTCAGGTGACAGCTGCAGTTGACAGAGTTGCATGGTGTGTATGTTTTAAGGGCTTCAGTCACCTTTAGTTGAATTTTCTTCCAGTCTTTACCTAGAGCACAGAGATAGTTGTTATCCACCCATCCTCTGCATGATGCTACCAGCAACATGTTGCACTGAGAAATGCTGATATATCGTTGAATGTAGAGATTTTCACCCCACCTATTATTTTGGATGCATGCTAGACAGTTTCATTTATAGCAATATGATGAAAACTTACCTGTGAAAATGTCTGCCGTGTAAAATTAACCCTAAACAGTCTATATCTTTAAAACTATTTCCCATCAAAACATACTAAGCCAAGTTTTACAGTGTATGACGGGCATTAGATGACAAACAACTAAATAAAATGAAACCAACAACAATAACAAAGAGACCAAAGCCCCACCGGATGTCAGTATTTGGGACAGAAATAAGTTAAAACACCATCAATACGTAATTTCTGCATTAACTTTAGAAGTTTGTAAATAAAAGCTATTAAACAAAGCTTTCATTATTTTAGATGTAAATACAGAGCTTTACGGTATTTTGAGCACCGGAAGATATTTCGTTATTTCATTAAAAGAAATTAACATTGGAGAGACTACCAAATCATGTTTAGCTGTCTGACTTCTGTTTCTTTTCTAAAATTAATCCAGTCTGTTTGAATAGTAATTTAATACAGATAGAAACGACAAGAACTGATATACAAAATATATTTTAAACCCCGAATCTTAAAGATTACGACAAAACAATAAAGACAAATTTACATAGATTATTATAGCAGCAAACATGGCAGCAAAGTTTCTCTCACTGATAGCTTCAGTAAGCTAGCCCTGGATGCTAATTCATCGATGACTCTGTCATCAAAAGTTATCGCGAGCGGCCGCAGCGTGATTAAATGAGACTGTACAACCATTCAGACTGCCGTAAAGGAAACTTTAAACCCGTCTATGCTTTATATGTGTCTTACCAGCCGAACCGAGGCCACAAACTAATAGGAGCAGAAGAAAGCCCAAAAGAAACCAACGTTCCATTGTCCCGCTATCTTTCAGCTCTGTCCGAGAACAAAAACTAAGACTATCTGCGATCTGTTATTTCTGCCTGAGTACGGTCACTATGGTAACGAGCGTCGGAAGGAGGCGGCGTTAAAGAGACATGCCCACATTATCGGCTTGTTTGTGGTTTAGAGAGAAAGAGGTACAGACGGATTAATGGGGTCTGTAATCCTTAATTATGATACTACTAAATTAAATTTAGCAAAGATCGACATTTAGTAAAACTACACTTAACCGCCATTACAAATGCAGATATTTGTGGGGTATGTCTTTACATACCTTGCAGATCTACAAGACTAAAAATTATTTCTATTATAATCTAAAAAATAGCAGAAAACTTAGACTGGATAGATCAAGACAAGGGTTCCCAAATATTTCAACCTGCAAAAAATAACAATGTAGAAAGGCAACCCCAACA
Organism: Jordanella pulchra; assembly: GCA_034780135.1. Taxonomy (NCBI): domain Eukaryota; kingdom Metazoa; phylum Chordata; class Actinopteri; order Cyprinodontiformes; family Cyprinodontidae; genus Jordanella; species Jordanella pulchra. The sequence continues at coordinate 6,194 of JAUZNJ010036899.1, forward strand.
AATATTCATGGATTTACTTCATTCCATACTCATAGATAAAACAGGGGCCAACAGGAGCCAGCACCCCTGTAGAACTGGTCTCGTTCCCTGTTATGCTCCCTGTACTGAAAGCATACACAAAAAAATTTAAATATCTAATTCTTTATATAAAAATATGTATTTTCCCTTTATTTTAACAAATAGGTAAGACAATTTATTGATGGAATAAGATGATTTATGTTTAAAACAACAACAAAAAACCCCAACCACTTTGTCTTATTCTAACTGGATAATATCTGATTATCTTTTTTTTTAGGCAAAAAATACTTATTCCTTTGATATATCATCTCATTTATATGTTCAGTTTAAGGGCAAACATGCTGAATTTAAGATATTTATATTTTTTTAGATCAGTTTTTGCAGCGTAATACCAAAATAATTTCTTATGATGTGTCGATGTAACCAAGCCTCACAATCTTAGATAAAGCCAAAAAAGTATTTTTGATCTTACTTTGAGGTTGATATACTTCTTGTTTCGAGAATCTGTATAATCATTTAAATTTAAACTTAAAATACTTTTATTCTTTTTTTTTTTGTTATTATTTTTGTTCTGCAACCCAATGTAAAAAACAGCCCCACCCAGCCCTCCCTGGTAGATTTTGTCTAGAACTGGAGTAATTATATTCATTTAGCTATTTAGATATATATATTTTGAGAAAAATATATATTTGACTATTAAATTCATAATTTTAAATGCTTCTTAATTATTTAATGGGACAATTAATAATATAATTGTTCATTGTACATTTGTTTTTGTATTGCATATTTATTGCAATTTTTATAGCATATTTAATATTTAAATCACATTTTATATATATACATTATATGATTAATTGGACATTGACATTTCTGTATTTCCTGATATATTCTGGCTATCCCTATACTTTAAGGATCTAATCACAATAATTGTGAAAACCTTCTGGTGATTAAAGCAAGTTGAGAACCACGATTTCGCAGTTCTGCGAATTATTATGAATAAATGTTCTCATTCGTTAAACTTGTGTAAAGGAGCTCTGTCCAATAAATTTCTCAGTGAGGAAAATAAAAGGAGGAGGAATATTATCCTCCTGAGATCAAGACTGTATGAAGACAGGGAGGGGAGGAGATTGCAGACAAAAGGAGAAGAAGAGCTGCAAAAGAGAAGCTATAGACAGAAATGAAAATGTAAATAAAAGGACATTTTTATTTCATATTTGCTAGGCCTTGAAAACTGCATTCACACTTCACTCTCCACAGGGGAGCAGCGATGCAGCACATCTGGCTCGCCGTTCTTTCCAGCCTCAGCCTACAAATGGTTCTCCTGTGCAGAGCCGAGGAAGGTCTCGAGTTCCCCAACTTTGACGGCAAGGACAGGGTGCTGGACATTAACGAGCGCAACTTCAAGAAGGCCCTGAAGAGGTACGACCTGCTGTGCCTGTTCTACCACGAACCAGTGCCGGCCAGCAAAGCCCTGCAGAAGCGGTTCCAGATGACAGAGCTGGTGCTGGAGGTGAGGGGACAGTGTGCGCCACAAGTAAAGCTGATGTCCTTTTTTTTTCTACAAAAAATAACAGAGCAGAAGTAAATTATCATTTTTTTTCCTCTATAACTGTATACAGTCTGCTTTAATTTAAGATAAAGATATGGCTGCTGTCTGTTTGACTAAATTAGCATACATTTTACTCGAACACATCCAGAGCGAAAGCAAGGACTTTAAACTCATTATGTGCCTTCTCTTTTTCTCCAAGCTTCCAAACATTCAGGGACGGTTTCTAGGTCATTTTGTTAACCAAGGCTTGTTCTCATACCATCTATTCATGTCTAAAATCATAATTTAAAAATCAAATCTTACCTTTCTCATGTCTAGATGAAAAATAAGAGAAGCATAAGCTCAGAAACTAGTATTTACCATTTATGAAATCCCTCATTTCCTTGATGACCTTCGATGATTTGTTCAGAGGCATTGGTGTAGCAAACAAAATTTAATTAAGCTTTCCACACAATGTGGTTGTTACTGCTTTACATATATCAGGCCAGGATGTTTGAATAGTTTTTTCCCCCCGTTTAAAGTAATTATTATTTGAGAACTTATTTTTCTATTTGTTCTCATCATTGTCCGATATTTAAATTGATTGATAATCTCAAACATTTAGAAAATCCTAATGGAAAAACCAGCAGCTGCAATAAAACAGACGGATATAGATGTGTTAGAATGACCCAGTCAAAGTACAGACCTACATCCAACCGATCTGAAACTACATTTTGTCCTCCATAACTATGCTGACTGCAGCTTTCTCTGCCTTATGAAAGGGCAGTCATATTGGATTATGGAGTTGGTCACCAATACTTGGCTTCAGATCATTATTTGGCTTTATAAAGTCATTCATCTGTTTATTTTTCATTTTTTTGTGATCCACCAGCTCACAGCTCAAGTCCTGGAGAACAAAGACATTGGTTTTGGAATGGTGGACTCCCAGAGGGACGTCAAAGTAGCAAAAAAACTGGGTATGGCTTCAAGATGAATGCTCTATCCTTTGACACTGATGCTATTAAAGGGTTGGAGTGTGTGTAAAGTTGTCCATCATAAAGTACTAGGCAGTCATTGCTTCTCCTCCCTGCCAGGTCTGGAAGAGGTGGGAAGTGTGTATGTGTTCAAAGACGATCGTGTCATTGAGTTCGACGGGGAGCTCTCAGCAGACACCTTGGTTGAATTTCTCTTAGATGTAAGTGCCATTTATTTAATCCTCAAACACTTTGTATGGAAGGTCCTCTGAAGCTTTGATTAAGACAGGTCCAACTTAAAATTGTCAGAGAGCTTCTCTGCCTCCTGATATTAAAGAGCAATTCTAACGAGGCGTCAAAGTCTCTCACCTCCATTTAACACCTTGTTAGCAGGGTGTAAATGAACTTACAGCTACGTCAAACACTGACATGGATGTGAAACAGCTAATTGCTTCTAGTTTGCTACCAAACAACCATTTATAACAGCAACCTAAAAGGGAAAACAGACAATTGCATGGTGACAAAACTCCAACTACACCATATATTGGAGCAGGTTATAAACCAAGATCTAGCAATGTGGCCTTCAAGATAACTTTGTCATAATCATCCAATTCAGTACGTGGCTTATGGTATTCACAACCATTTAACCTTTTGCGTTCTAACCCCAAATATCGATGTGTTATGCTAGGATTTTTTATATAAGAATAAGGTTGGGAGGGATAGGGTTTCAAGAACTGCCACGGTCTTTAACTGGGACTGAGTTATTCCCTATAGTTGACTAGAAGCCCTGTCCCGCAGCATGACGCTGTCACGCTCATATTTCACCATTGTGATGGTGTATTCAGACTATATGAGGTCACCATTGATCGTCAAATTAATTGAAAAGTCATCAGTTTTGGGACTGAAGAAAATCTATAAACAGGCCATTAGTTGTAATGGTTAATTCAGGGACGACACTCAACAGGTCATATCTGAGTGAACGCGTACTATAACATACCGAATCCTAAGAAAGTTTACATTTGTGATGTCACAAAATATAAAAAGGTCTTCGACATATTTTCAAGGTGATTTTTACAGTGAGCCAACCTTCACTTTTGTTGAATTCCAAAGCTTGGTTAGACTCAAATTGATCCTCCTTAATTCATAACATCTTTCAGGTTCTGGAGGATCCAGTGGAGATCATCAATAATGCCATGGAGCTACGAGCCTTTGAGCGAATGGAGGAGGACATCCGGCTCATTGGCTACTTCAGAGGAGAGGATTCCTGTTAGTTTTCTCAAACTCCTCGCTAATTCAAAAGCTAAAATTCATACATTTATATTGTATTTAAGGATAATCTTTAAAAGGGCTAAAACTCCCTCCCTGATGTCTCTGTGAGCTCCTTAGATGCTAATGGGATCTAGAGGCTAATGGTGCTGCTCACCGTAAAGCCTGTTAAGGAGAAACCTGATTCCAGACACTCTCACTTAGTCTCAGGAGACACTTTAAATAGCTCCCAGCTCTCCATGTAATAGGTCAAACTGCAATTATAGTTCCAACAAAAAAAATAGAAAGACAAAGTGAGGCAGGGGACATGCAGGCACAGATTTTCATTATCGTCCACAGATAGGATGGTCCTTAGCTCTGACCTCATTGGGAGAGGAGCCAGGAGCTCTTTACAAGCATATCAAACTGTATTAAAGGAGACTTGGTTACTTTAAAAAGACTGTTAACCCACAATACTGGAAAATTGAACAGTGAATGGGTTTGACTGCTTTTTTACTTCATCGCACAACAAAGAAGTGTCTGTTTTTTGTTGTGATGAAACCTCAGCGTAGCTTCACTTCCTTCACTTCTGTTTATATTTCTCGACTAAATGATTTTTTTTCTGGCTTGTTTTATCAGACTACAAAGCTTTTCAGGAAGCTTCAGAGAGATTTCAACCTTATATCAAGTTCTTTGCAACATTTGACAAATCCGTAAGTAAGAAATGCATAATTTCATAATCAACACCATTTGATATGATAGATTTGTTTTAATAATCCTTTTTTGTCTATTCAGTCCACTAAAATAATCCATATTAGAGTGTTTGGAAAACATAAAAGCTTATTTTAACATTTGTTCACAATCTATGGGGGTAAAAAGTTCTGAGTATTTTATATAAGTCTTTACACACTACAATTTACTACTTCTTGTAGCAAAAAACATGGTTATTCATCCTGTTTGTTAAGAAATCGAAAAGGGTGTATAAATGGCAAACAGAGTAAGTATTGTGTCTGCTCTCTACAGCAATCTGTCATTGGTTGGTAGGTTTAGAAATGTGCAAAAAGAAGGCAAACATTTACACCTAAAGCGATGTGCTTTTGGTTCAACACACCTGAATCAAGTAGTTAGATGATAGAGAGGACTCAGGATGAATTGTCTACATACCGAGGAGGTAACTCAGCCATTTAATGCAGGTGTATTGGACCAAGGGTGAATATAAAATTAGTAGGATACCAGCCCTCAGGAACTGGAATTGCCCGCCCCTGCACCTACGGTTTCACCAATTTTAACTAAAGAATTCACAAGTTTATCCTTTCTAGTTTGGGTATGTCTCAAGGAGTCTTTGTCATATTGTGGCAAGGTATGCAATGGAGGGTCCAGGTGGGATTTGATCCCACAGACTCCCGGATGAAAGTCACAGCCCATGGCCAAGTAGCCAGGATGCATGATCAATAATAATACAATCTTTTTGGATTACATCTGAAAAAATGTCAGATGCGTGAAGAGCGTGTCTGACACAGTAGCTTGCTGACATCAGTCCTGATTTTTAGTTACAAATTGTGTTAAGTTAGTCTATAATTTGTTTAATTCAATTCATTTTTATTTATATTTCGCCAATTCATAACACGTCATCTCAAGGTGCTTTTGTCATGGTGGGCTTAAGGGCTCTAACCCACATGCAGAACACCACACGGATACTGGGAAAAAGTTCAACAGTTTAT
>JAUZNJ010036900.1:0-11678 GCA_034780135.1 Jordanella pulchra
TTTTTCTTCCTTCCAATATGGTGGAAACTGGAATGTAAAAATGATTGTATCTTGCCTTTCCAAATAAAAATTAAATTTAAAAAGTAATCCGCGGCTCCTTTAGTTAATACACCAGCTGACTGGCAGTGTGCAGCATTAGGTGGTGGGACAGGTTTAAATGAGATGATGGGAAGATATTAGAGGTTTTCAAACCAGCTTTAGAAATCCTGGGTCCAACGCTGCTAAAGTTAACAGATTCTTAGTCTATCAGAGTCCTAAACTCCAAACAGGAAGATTATGTCAGAATTCAACTTAACATATGTAAAAATGTTAAAATTGAATTAAACAATGGTCATAGCCTACCATCTTTCCACAGGTCGGCAATCAGCTTGTCTGTGGACTGGTTCAGCAGGGTGGCCACACACTCATTCAGGGGGTCCATGTTTTTCATCAACCACTCATTTGCCTTGTAATCCACCTGCATCATGGAGGACATTTAGATTTAAAGGTGAAGAATTATTCTCCTTTACTCTGTGCATTCATCCAGTTACTGTGGTCATTTTATCCTTTTACAGTAAAGAGAAAAGAAAAGTTACGGGCAGTTTTAGGGGATCGTTTTACGCTCGTCAACCGTCGAGTAGGAAGATCAAATGTGTAAGTGCTGCTCTCTTTGTTTTAGAGAGACTCATTATACAACCGGCCAGTCTGAAAGAATGACTCTGGCTCAGATTAGCCTAAATAATAAATATTCATCATTTGGATCAATAGTTTTTTGCCAATAATATAGATTAACAATGTAAAAAACTTAAAAAAAAAAAAACAACATTCCTTGGATCATGTGTTTAGCTTGAGCCAAACATCTGATGAAACAAAAAAATAAAACAATGGTCCAACCTTTCCTGCGTAGTGGATAACGCAGAAGTCAGCATCATCCTTGAGTTTCTTGGGTTTAACGAACTTTGGGTGAGTTCCCTGCTCCTGGGCCAGTTTATCCACAAACGTTTTGTCGGTGGCTTTAGGGAACCAGCACTCTTCGTCAAGCAGAGCCAGGATGCCTGGAGGACCAGCCTGGGACAAACCAAGAGAAGAAACACGCCACTGTTAAAACAGGAAACAGCAAGTAGTCTGATTTCTACTCCAAGACAGAGACTGCACTATTGACTTATGTGAAACTGAACGATCTTGGGTCTTTTGTGACAAAGCAGAGCAATCATACAGGTTTCTCTATGAGGTCGATGCAGGGCTGCAGGTCCAAGCCGAAGTCGATGAAGCTCCACTCGATGCCCTCCCTCTGGTACTCCTCCTGCTCCAGGATGAACATGGTGTGGTTGAAGAGCTGCTGCAGCTTCTCGTTGGTGTAGTTGATGCAGAGCTGCTCAAATGAATTCAGCTGCAGGAAAGAAATAGATCAACTCAAATTTCCCCATAACAAGATGAAACTTTGTGATCCATGCTTCTGTTGAAGAGCTCAGACTGTAGATTTCATGTCAGACCAAACCGCATGAAAAGGTCTGTTAATAGATTCAGATTATAATGACTACAGATGGCTAGTTTGGGTTATCGTTTTTGAATAAACTGCAGTCGGGTTCCTATTAAGCCATTTTTTCCTGCTGGGCTGGAGAATAATTACAATTCATCCTTTGAGCATTAAACAAATAGGCTTGGTTCAGGCAGTCAAAACAAGTCACACCCATGTTTAATCAGCATCAGATCAAAGACTGCAACCAAGTGTCAGCTGATCATGCATAACCAGCAGTATGTTCATCTCTGAAAGTTTATTCACAATGTAAAACCATACATTTTAAGCCATTCATGAAATCATGCAGTGAATCCAAAGAGGACATGATGCCTTCTAGATATGCCTAAAATAAATGTTTAATCTTGCATCATGTAACTGGCGTTTCATCTATTCTACGCACAACATTTGCTCTGTGGGTGTTTAAAACGAAAACTTTTATTTATGTTGGACTTTTAGAGTCGACCTGCTGGCTTTTGACAGACCAACTATCCATGGAAATATACCTAAACGATCAATTTATTATCATTATTCAGGACAAAGGAATCCCTTGAAAAATGATTGAGACCCGTAGGTAAACCGAACAGTTTCCAGCTTCAGGGATTGGTCAACATCTGCACTGAATCTACAGTGTTGTGCACAACAATTATGACGCGAGGCAGCACTGGTATTAAAGTTTTGTTATTATTGATGCAACCATTGCAGTTATGTCTGCGAAGGTTACAGCAAAGTTTGCCAGGAGACAAAAAACGTTAAAAACTTGAGGATCATAAATATCCAACATACAAGAAAAGCTGTGTATAAAAACAAACAATGTGTCTGCATTCATTAATATAAGGACCAAATACTCTCCCAGAGTTAACCAGTTATTTTTATCTTATGTTTAATAAAATTGCAGACAGATTTACTGTATGTGGCGTAAACAAAATTGTGCTTTAATTTAAGTTTTAGGATGTTACCTCAAAGATCTCAAATCCAGCAATATCCAGGATTCCTATGAAGGACGCTCCCTGTCTCTTGGTTTTGTCCAGAGCCTTGTTGATCCTCATTACCAGCCAGCGGAACATCCTCTCATACGAAGCTTTGGCCAGAGCCTCAATGGCAAACTCTGCCTGCTCCTGGGTCTGGGCCTTCTGGACGTAGTCCCTACCGACCTGAGACGGAAAAAAAAAATAAATCACGAGGATAACACTACGTCGCTGTGAGGAACCTTAATGACTGGATCATGTTAAGTATTTTAAATGATAAATACAAAAACAAAGGGTTAAGCTGAATTGGACAGAGCAGACCTTGATCCTAGGAGACAAGATGGCTCTGGTGAAGTCCGTCACATTGATGCCCAGCAGGTGGCAGACTTTCTGGGCAGCTGGGAGTAAAATGTGGCAAACATTACAGGATTAGATTAAAAGTAGTAGAAGAGGAATATGTGAAAATAAAGACGACTATGGCTGAAGTGTACCAGTGTCATCAGGCATGGACGCCTGGTCCGAGTGTCGCTCCTTCTTGAATACCATGTTCCCCAACTGCAGCACCCCTGAGACGACCTTCAGCAGACCTGAGGAGGGGAAGGAAAAACAAAAAACAGACCTTAGACTTCTGACATGATACTCGACTGTAACCCTGGTTTGTAGTTTAGCAACAAGTCTTCCGCTTTTATATTCACCACAAAGTCATACAATCCAACAGTCTAAAACTGTGGCTGAGATGGTACTGGAACAAAGTACCAGTTATCTCCTCTTCAGGGATGCTCATGATCTTAAAGGCCTCCATGGTTTCCTGGAACATTTCCTTGTCCGTCTGGCCAGGGATGGTCACGTTTCCATTGGACAGGAAACGGTACTTGCTGTAATCCTCCAAACACAAATCAGCTAAAATGGGAGCCAAAAAACAAAAAACTACTACTTTACTGCTGTAAAGTGGGAGAAGCACATCACAACTACGATCAAGACGATTTAGCGGACATCAAGTCTTTTAAAGTATTTAAATAATTCACTAGAATGATGACGTCACACAATTTAGTAGCATTATTTTGACATAAATACTTAAATTTAGCAAAATCTTCTGATTTTGCCTCTCAAAGTTACTCAGAATCTTGAACTTGGAAATTTAGCCAGCAGTTATTTTGTAACGTCCTCTCAGTGACAACCTGCCAGAGGCACCACTGCTGTGAAAACCAAGTGTCTAAGAGCTCACAGCGCATTTTGTCTCCTGCTCCTGTCAGCATGTAGTAGAAAATGTGGAAGCCCCTCTCTTCTTTAGCTTGTCTGACAGCTCGAGACTTTTCCAACAGATCTGAGGTTTCAGTCAAGGACCAACCAAAATAGACCTTTTTTCCAAATCGTGACCAACTGCACATAATCCAAGCTTAAAGAGAAGAGCAGTGCATTGGCTGCGGCTTTCCATCTGCTCACTGGAACTGATGAATCAAGAAAGGATACAAGTTTCAATGTTAGCTCCAACGATGTAGCCGTTGACGTCAAAGTTGATTCTGATGAACTTTCCCTTTTTACAAGGAGAAACAAAAAGGCAACCATTTGCATGCAGGTTATCATGATACAATAAAAAAAAGCATCCCCCATTTACAACCAATACCATGTTAGGACCGACAGAGGGTTCCTTTTGTTTCAACTTGGCCTTTATGACCACCAATTTATCTTAGAAAATCAAAGGTTCAAACAGGATGGCACATTTCCATCTTTGATTTGATCACCTTTGTTGTGCAGAAATGTGCTCAAATATCTGGCAGGAACCTTTAAGCTGTACTCCATTCAAAAGCAGAAAAGTTCAAAATGCCCAATTCGGTTTTAGTAAAATGTCCTCCATTTATGAGGAAGTATGTTAGCTGCTTGCAGGGAGGAGACCAGCAGGGGAATGCGGCAGTGCATTCAACCCCTTCAGCCATCAATTGGAGTATTAACAGAAAAAGTTTAAAATTTCTTAAACTGGAAATTGAAGAAGCTTTGGAAATCTGTATAAAACAAAAAAAACAAAAACAAAAGAGAACTAAAACAGGTTGATAAACTGGCAAATAAAATGTATGTTTATCAATTTATAGCTTCTATAATTTCAAAGATCCTTAAAGACTAAGAATATGTGATATAATGATTTTGATTTTCGTGAAGAGTGTTTAACCAGTCTGAACTAGTTTAGAGTTTCTTAAAACTGGTCCAAGGAGCCCACTGCCCTTCATGTTTTAGAAGAGTTTCTATTCAGCATCACCTGACTGAATGATTTTATTACCTCCTCGGCAGACATCAAATGCTACAATCGCCCGTTAATCAACTTTTCAGTCAGGTCAGGAGTGTGGCGGCAGGGAAACAGCTAAAACATGTAGCACCAGGGTTAAGAAACCCTGAACCAGTTTGTACAAGGAGAAAAAAATAAAAATAAATAAAAGAAACGTGCATCTCTCTTGGGGGCATTTGGGAACCGGTGTAGCCCCCTTTGAGTCACTTACAAATCTGGAGGAGTTGTCATTCTTCACAGTTTTTGCGTTGCCAAAGGCTTCCAGGATGGGGTTGGCCTGCAGCAGCTGCTTCTCAAGCTCCCCCTAATGGAGAAAGGACAGAATCGATTGTTTTATCGGGACTCAAGCTGCAGGCAGTCAAACAGAGCAACGCTGCACATCCTTCATTACCAAAGGTATACCAAGAGAACACTTTCCTTTTGTTGTAAAAGATTCCCTTTTCGCTCTCAAAAGAAAGACCTTGGGCGATGTTATTGCCCAACCGACCACACGCAAGCACAGGCAAAATACAGATGCTGCACATTCCTGCTTACAGCACATTCCTCCAGAGCAGCAAGCCCGCTCAAGCTTTAAACTGTGATGCAGGTTCTTTCCATGCAGGCAGAGTGCATCCCACCACCGGGTTAATAAAGATAACCGACCATAACACAAACAACAATACCTACACCATGAAAACAAGCCAGACTTAATGAAAACAGTGCTGGGTGGAGTGAGGAAACCTGAGATGCGCTATAGCTCAGCCACAGATAAAGTTTCTGGTAAACTGTGGTTTCATGGGCAAGCCAGCTAAACACTGAGCAAACTGACATAGATAACTGCTCAGGCTTGTTAGCACTTTAGAGGCTGATTTCAAAGCTAATCAAATTAATCATTCACAACATAAAAAAAAAAACAAACACTACCTAGTCCCTTTCTAAACACTTTAAGGGAAGGTTACAGTATTTCTGTCTATGAGTAAAACTAACAGGTTGTGGTTTTATAAGGAACTGCATGCTTCCCTTTCAGCACAAACGCTGCCATTTTTCAGTCTTTAAGCTAAAGGCTTGTGGCTGTAAGGCCTGAATGACAATCTTTGACCAGTTTAGGAGACACCCAGTCAAGGACAGCTGACATTTTGTTAGTATGGACACATATGAAGCCAAAGAGATGAACTCACATGTGAAAACACAGCACTGCCCTGGAGAGAAGAAGGGAAATTTAACACATTAGAAACAGAGACTAGGTCAGATATTACATAATTCAACAGGAAACCTGGTAGCAAATAATGACTGGTGACAAAATGATTTATGAAACATTTCATGTCAAGTCTTGTGAAAAATCCTACACATGAATAGCAGCACAGACATGTGTTCAAAGATGTGAGCTTTGCTTCAGCTCCATTCCGGCGGAGGAGAGGCAGGCATGTCGGGGCAGGAGACAGGAATGCACCGCCGTCGCCTCACAGCTTCTTAAGGTGCATGCCTTCAGGGATCTGAACTAAAATGGAAATCTACCAAAGATAAGACTGTGGAACGATCAGGATACAGATGAGCTGAAGGACTGGGGTGTGTCCCCCCCCCCCGTCACCTCTGCCACTGGAGTAAAAAAAGACAGATGTTCGTTTGGTTTTCATACCAACCTGCTCTTTCTTGGACTTTGATGATGAAGCAACATGTGCAAGATACTGGATGACCTTCTTTGTATTCTCAGTTTTCCCAGCTCCTGACTCCCCTCTGCAGAAAAAACAAACAAAATGCACACACACACAGAAACACCATAAGCTACAACTTTAAGGTCAGGCTGCGAGTCTAATGACATTTTATAATAAACACCAAGCAGCCAATTTAATCAAAGTCAGGACTTGCAATTTGTGCCGAGTCCAAAAATCAAGTTTATAGTGAAATATTGTTCAACCTTTCTATTAACCAACAGCTTGAAAATTCAGAGTAAAACACTACAGACAGCAGTTATAAATGGGCCCATTTCAGATTATCACAAGAATTTAGTAAACTTTAAAACAGCATCAGAACTCATGATTGTTCCTTCCGCTTCCTTTGATAAAATAAGGTCAAATTTAAAACTTATCAGTCATCCGGGTTTTATTCTTTAGAAATACAAATTAAACATCCTCCAAGCCAAAATTGAATAATTTATTTTGAGAGGAGAGTTTATTGCTCTTCTTATATCAAGCTGACAGGCAGTGTGCAGCAACAGGAAGGGTGGGGGTTACATCTGCATTTTTCTACCATTTGACACTTTATTGCATCCAACTGTAAAGTTTAGCCATTAAATCACTGTGGGTAGTACTATTGTTTTTTTTCTCCTTATAGGAACTTTGTGTACAGACAAAACTAATGGTAACTGAACCAATAATCTTTTGGGTTACCAAGTCTCAGCTCATTACGACAAAAATCAGCTGAAATTTTTCTTGTGAATTGATTTTACAAAAGAAATTGAAGAAACCTACGTGCAAAGGATGGACTGATCCTCACGATCTGTTAAGAAAAACAAAACAAAATGAAAAAAAAAAAAAAAAAAGTCATTAAATTAAACAAGGTACAAAGAAAGTTTAAAAAAGCCCGACATTACTGCAGCCTCTGCTGAACACAGCTAGGTACAAATAAGGTTCATTAGAACAGAAAAACTTCTAGCAGTTCTACATCTAGCCTCCTTTCACACCCACCCTGCATCATGCTTCTATAGGCCGTGTCTGTGATGGCGTAGATATGAGGAGGCATTTCGTGTCTCTTTTTGCCCTTGTACATATTGATGATTTCCTCACTGTAGATGGGTAGGTACTTGTAAGGGTTGATCACCACGCAGAAGAGACCAGAGTATGTCTGAGGGGACATGATGTGTAGATTAAAGCTTAGGTGCAACAGGGATTTCTGCACAAAGCCAAGATACTCCTGTCCACTCACATAGATGAGTCCAGAGTAGTATCTCTCCTTAAGGTTGTGCAGGACGGAGGCTTCGTTCAAGCAGGTGAGCTCAGCCATATCCTCCACCTTACTGAACTTGGGGGGGTTCATTTTCTGGATGTCATCCTTGTTCACCTTCACCTGAGGTTTACAGAAACTGAAGTGAAATACACCGAGCAGTTTGGACTCGATACACAAAGCCATTTCAGACCTTTACCTTCTTGCCAGAGTCGGCCAGCTCCACCAAACATTCATCTCCCTTCTCCTCTTTGAGCGAGCCGGCCTCAAAGCCCTGCTTCTCACTGGGGACCCACACCAGCTTCTTAGAGGCCCAGTCCGCCTGGGCCAAAGGGTCGTTTACGCCACCGCGGTCCCCATACAGGAACTTGTCAGCATCCGTCATGGTGCCTAAAGTTGAAAGAAAAGCATTTATTAGGGAATTCACTTCCTGGGCCGCAGCCAGTTATTATGTTTTGAGCAGATAGCTTTGATGTGCAGCGTGACCATGCATGTTAGAAAGGGCATGTATGTTCTTGTACCAATCCTGCCAACACCACTGTCTCATTTCTCTTTTGTTTGTGCCATAGTATTCTTTTGATCCGAATTTCTTTTATTCATTAAAGTAATTTGGAAGCAAATTATTTTAATACGCCTAGTTTTCCTACATTTGCATTTCTCTGGTTCTGGCAAGATTTTTCTCCCAGACTCTTAAAACACGCGTTGATTCAGACTGCTTTAAGTTTAAAACCCTAAAATGGTACGTGGTCTCTTCATTTTATTTTTCAATATACCAGTTACATACTCTAGTTGCACACATTGTTATCAAGACAAATTGAGGCGACCCGCTGAAGTAGTGTCCTTTTTGTCTTTGCTCGATATGATAGTAAATATAGCCCGTGTACATTTACCATAACATGGTAGGACAAGGGATTACATCACTGTGCAGAACTACAACTGGTCAAGAAGCCAATGAAGAACAAATGTGAAACTCCCAGTGTAGTTGCAAAAAACAAAACAAGTCTAAGGTCAAGTGTAAAAAAAGGTGCAAGAAGATGTTGGACTCCCAGAAGGATAAAACTTTGTACTGGGAAAAAAGTATGATGTTTTGATAAACCTAAAGCTGGAACTAAAGCTCAGGTATGCTGTGACGTTTATAGACATGCCAATAATGTTTCTGGCGTTAGCAATGCTTTGAAGCCCTATCCTCCAAACTATTTTCTCTGATGTATTACACCACAGTCTGGACTTTAGTAGCCACCATCCGTCTTTCTGGTAGTTCAGCCATCCTGCCGGTAGATGGCGCCACATCTGTTTATGTCAGTTGATCCTGGCCAGTGCTGAGGTTCTATTTAGGCTCAAAGGGGACTTTAAAAACCCCATTAGGATGGATGCTCGGAGTATATGGCCTTATTTTAATCATAGTCAACCGTAATGATGTACCTTTAAATTTGTTAAGACTCTCCAGAGTTTCCTGGTATTTGACTAAATTAGATTTTTCTTAGTAGTGCTGAGCCTAACATTTACCAGTGTATGAAATATAGACTAGCACTAAGCTTGCCCTCCTCCACCTATTGCTGCGTCTCTGCAGATTGCCAGCTAAAAATGAAAAGGGCTTATTTACCTTCTATTTCTTGAACAAAAACAGTAAAAACATATGGAAATACTTCATGCCACAAATTAAATTGGTTGTCAAAGTACATCATTGCCATAACTGCTAAAGAGATTGCTTGGATTTTGGGGAGTGATGTTCTATAAAGTTTTCTCTCTACTACGTATTAATGACAATGTCAAATCCTAGTGAACATTTTGAAAAGTTAGAAAAAGAAACAAAAACATCCTTTGACTTGAATGAAGCTAACTGAATGTACATTCTCTGTTTTAGCCAACTTTAGCAATCAAAAGACGACAAAAGGAAAATTTTAATATCAGTGGGACAACTGTACTTTGTCAAGTTTGGGGGGTGTTTTGTTGAGCTGAACATGCCTGTTTTTGTAAGTGGAACTGGTTGGTTGTGCCAATCAGCTGCAGCAATTAAAACAGATTCACAGCAACTGGCGAGCACTTTCAGGAGTGGAATAGACTTTTATGATTTTTGCATCAGACTGCCAGTTGCCAACATCATTGAAGATAGTTTGTACTTGCACTTTCCAGGTGTCTTCTCTAAGAGTTCTCCACTGTGTGGCAGACTGGTGTAACATGCATTGCTTAGCTTGCTAGCATGCAGGACAGGGGGTGCTTGGGTCCAAGTTTTAAAACCAGAGCCAATAGTTACTTATATCTTCTATGCTAAACTGAAAAATGGCAACAAAGGATATTATGAAACAAAAAATGCAATCAACTACTTAATATTGTGCCCATGATTATCAAGAAACCCATATGGCAATATTGGCCAGATAAGCTACATCCGTTTCTGCACAAGGCAGAGAATATTTGCCTCAATCCCACAAAGAGATGACTAAAACTCAGACCAGGTTTAGCCAGATCTAAAGGAAGATATCCACCATAGAGTGACCAAAAAGGCCTTTCTTCCAGTGGTTGGCGACAGTGTTATTAAAGTAAAAAAAAAAAATAAAAAAATGGATCAGCTTAAAAAGATTTAAAGTTATTCCTACCAGATTGTTATTCTCAATGTCCAAGTTTACCAACTACAAAAATTCCAACAACTACCAGAGCTGACAATGATTCAGAGTACAGACAGTTCTTTACAGGAAGAGTTGGAGCAAAGGCTACCAGCAAAGATCAAGATCTTGTGTACTGCAGGAAGCACTCAAGAACGTCTTTAACCCTCTGGTGGCATCAGCAGTCTTCCATAGTCTGGTTTGTTAGATCAGCAGCTTATATGCAGCTAAAAGAGAAAACTATTCAATAAGCTAATCAGGAAGACTAGCTTTCTTTTAGGACGCCTCCTCTATCCAGTCAGTGGTGGAAGACATGTACACTGGTAAAGATAACATCAGTGTTGGACAACGTCTTCCTCCCCAGGTATGAAGCTGCTACAGAGCTAGAGAGCTTTTTTTCGTTACAAATTGCTGCATCTTAAATGCACCAAGGAGCGTAATATCAGATCCTTCCTTCTCAGTAGCCGTTAGACTTTATAACAATCATTGCTCCCAAAAACTGTTTATACCCTGGCATTATTTTATAAAGTTTTTTAATGCAGACATGCATGCACATATATACACTTGATCATTCTACTGATGATTTCTTTCAATACACGCATGCCATTTTTAATAATGGCAAGGTATCCTTTTTTTTACGCAGTTAGTGGCCCTTACTGTGCATTCTCCCATTCTGACTGTTGTAGTGTGCAAGTCTGCATGCTTAGACTTGCTTGTCACTTTACTGTTGGTATGACTAAAATTCCCCAGTAAGGGGACAATGTATGGCTTTCCTACTCTAAACCATGTAGAGCAGCCAGTCACTGCAAATCATCCCAAGGTGTAAAAGTTGGAAAATGAGTTTTGTCTCCAGGCATTTTGAGCAGAGCTGTGTTCAAACAAACTTTCATTCACCATGGAGGCACACCACAGGCTCAGACACATCATGTTTGAAACAGCCCTTTTAAGTTGTTTTTACTGCATCATTATGAGCATGTTTCTCCATGATAAAAACAAAAAACGCCATAGTCAAAAGTTTTGAAAAACAGAAGTTGAAGAATGCTCAGTTAATACAAACTGAGAAGTGTGGTTTGGACTGCTTATGTCAACTTTAAAAATCACCTTTCAGTCCAGTCACAGGTGGACATAAGACTAAGCCTTACAGTCTTTGGACAGCAAATATGAGTCCTTCCCCAGTTTCATATCTTCTGTAGATGGTTGCGTTGTACTTAGCTTCCACATCAGCTCTGGTTAACTTCCTTGTCCCTAAAGTGTTTCCACTTTGGCCATCATGGTTCATTTTGGGGATGCGTGTTGATGGTGATAGTTTTTTTTTGTCAGACGAATAAGAAAATAAATAAATAAATAAATAAATTTAAAAAAGCACTGGACTTCAACCTGAGCTGCAGCTCCTCCATAGTAACCAAGTGCCTCTTGGA
>JAUZNJ010036901.1:0-11678 GCA_034780135.1 Jordanella pulchra
TATATATAAAACTATGCTGTGTTTTTTGTTTTACTTTGAGATTTTTCACATTTGTAATTAATGTAATGTAATTATTGATAATAGTAAGATACAGTCTCGTGAATTAAGTTAGTTTGGTTAACTATGTCATTTCCACTGTAATTAACTATAATTTCGAGTTCTAGTTATTTAATATATTCATAATCTGCTGCTAAAATTGCACAATATCAGATGTCTGTGCTGTGAGCAAGCCAAACCACCTCACGTCATGTCTCTAAAATCAAGCGTGGCCATCTCATAGGTCTCTGTTCCAGGGACTACTTGGTCTGGAAGGGAGAGGAATGCTTCTTTATGTAAACCCCTGTCCTTTAGAGCTTCCATGTTCGCTGGCGAAACCAGACTTCTTTCTATCTACGATTCAAAGAAAGAACTGAATGTAGTATCCTTCATTGTGATCCTACTTGCTTTGAAGAAGATGAGAACAACAACAGAGTTGTTCACCTTTGGTCAACCATACCTTCCTTGTGCTTGCTCTGAATCCAGGCCATCCCCCTGCTATTAGAGGCAGCTGCAACAGAACTGACATCAGCAATGGCTTACACCTTCAGTGGAGACATCCCTGAACTGCTGTAAGTTGGCAAACAGATTAAAGCACTGCAAAGTACCCTTTTGGTTGTTGCATCGGATTAATACAAGTCTCTCTGAAAGTTGGCTGTTGGACTGAGAGGACTGAGCTTCTGGTCCGAACTGGACAGAACAGCACCCCTTCTGTTCACCAAATCAATGCATTGTAAAACTGTGTGTGGCTGAGTATATGTTTTTTTTTTTCTATTTTTCCCTTTGTCCTTAGAGTTAATGTAATAAGGTTTAGCAGCTAGCTAAGCAATTCAAGCATTTGCCTCATGATCTGTTCCTTAGAAATTCATGACCTGTATTTCGATTAGACCAGTAGTTCCAAGCCATTGGTGTAGATTTTTTAGTTTGAGTCCTTAACACCAGCCACGCATCTCCCCCCCACCTCCCCTCTCTCCCTGCAGTGAACACAATCGTCAGTTTCTGACTCGGAGAATTTGAACTCCTTCAGTCTAAACTGCAACAAATTCCTGCCAAGCAGCTGGATTTAAGGCTGTTTAGATGACTGAAAATCGGACTGTTCATGCAACGATACAGATTTGTGTTTATTTTACTAAAGAGCCTGCCCCACCCCCAGCTAGTCACAGCCACTCCTGGTCCCCACATCCATATCAAAATGTAAAATACGGAATGTAACTCAAGCTTTAATGAAATACCCCTGCGGCTGTGCAAAGCTTGACATATGGCCATTGTTTGACTCCATTCTCATGGTGATTGCTTCAGCTTTGAATCTACTCACATGGTTTGAAGAGCAACTCTGGGCACATCTGAATGTCTGTTTTCTGTGGCTGTGCATATTTGCCAGTGTGCATTTAACTATTTCCCCTCAGCAAAAGTTCAAGTCAGCTCCCCAGAGAGCTTTAGACCTATTTCATTTAACAATGGACTGAACAACCTTCTGAGCTCTCCCTTGATTCTTTGTCTAAGTTCAGATAGCCATCTTCTCTGTATCCATTCATTGCATTTTAGGTAGTAGCGGAAAGACTAAACTGAATTGAACTGTTTTTTGGCCTGCCAAATTTGATTCTTTTCTTCTTTGTGATACCAAGACACTGTGATATTGTTAGTCTAGTTTGAGATATAATGAAAGGAAACCCAATTATCTGCCAATAACTCAACCTACAGCACAGTTAATGTGATGACTCAGTTTAAAAGCTATTAGTCCTGCCCTTCTTAGTGTCTAATATTCATTCAATTATTTTGTAAACATGAAATATTAACTATATTCCTTTCTGTGCCCAGCCATCTGCAATGTAATCATGAGCTTTAAAGGCATTATTGTTCTCGAGGGGGCTCTTCAAACTCTTCCTCTATCCCCTCTATTCAAGCACATGACTGCATGAATTAATTTAATAATTTAACTCTCTCTTGTTTTGTGTTTTATAACAGAATCGGCCTATGAAGGCATTTTATGACATAAAATTTCAGACATAAAAACAGCAAAAGCAAAATTCACCATTAAATAGATATTCTTAAAAATGGCAAAGTGATGTGAACAGACAAAAAATTAATCACAGCACGTTGGTTTTTAAAGGAATCTTCAGATCCCCAAATGAAGTTAAAAAAATGAAATCATGTTTTTTTTTCTTTTGTTTATCAATTCAAAGGCTCCCAAGGGGACTGTGGCAGGAAGACCATGTGCTCCATAGGCAGCTGGTCACACCCAAGGCGGACCTGGGTGAGAAGCCAGGGGTCCGAGGCCAGGGGCAACCCCCCAGCAGGGACCCCACAGGGCCTGGAGGCCCAGGCCCTCACTGCGACCCCTGAAGTATCCATTCCTGCACCTAGAGAACCATCAGCGCACCAGCAGGGACAAGGGCCTGTTACTGGCGGGGTGCATCAGAAGGGAAAGGAGACAGGCCCTGGTTATACTCAGGGTTATACCTAGGATAATTCATTTCCTGGGCCTCGCCTAATTAGGTGAGAGACAGGGGGGCAACACCCAATCTGACAAGAAGACAAGGACAACCTCATATCCATCCAGTCACATTCACACAATCCTACCCCTACATCCACACTGACATACACAGGCACTCAGTGGAGACTCAGACACTAAACATATTTTTTACATTAGCCATTCATACACTATCCTCCTGGGTCTAGGGGCCAATTCCCCTATGGGGAACAGCCCAACAGACCCACGAGGAGATCCCCCGGACCCCCAGTGCAGGAAGGCGCAGGCAAAAGAGAGGGGCTGGAACCGCCAAAGGGAGAAGAGCCCAAAACCAGCCCCAAACACCACCATAAACCCACTAGGATACAGGTGTCAAAGTTGTTCCAGAAAGGGCCAGGGCTGCTGGTTTTCTTTCCACCCAAACAGTAGCACACCAAGCTTCATTCATCTCATCAAGTGATTCTAGTCTTAACCTAATGACTTGATGGGATGAATGGAGTCTGGTGTGCTACTGCTTGGGTGGAAAGAAAACCAGCAGCCACATAGCCCTTTCTTGAACCACTTTCACACCCCTGCACTAGGCGGAACCTCAGGCCCCAATCCCCAGGCAGAATGGAGAGAACAGAGGTGTCAAAGAGATGGGTATGGGCACCGGAAGCAAAGCCAGAAAGGTTGACACACCTCCAGTGTCCAAAATATGCACACTCTGTGGACCGACAGTACATATGTATGAGTTGGAAATGTAAGAAATAGTGCCGACTGGGGTGTTTATTAAAAGTCGGTTGTAGGCCACTAACCATATAGGAGGACACATCCTGGTGATGATCTCCTCCCCAAGATCCAGTATGTATGGTAGTGTGATAGAGCTGGTGAGTGGAAGCATTGAAGATGGGGAGCAAAAGAGGGGAACAGAACCCTCCCAGGGAGCCAGATCCCCTACTGATCCCAATAGGATCTCCACCCTATGTCAGGGAACAAGGTACCAGGGTGGGACACAACTCAGACTGGGAGGCCCCTTCAGATTGAGTTGTTTGCACCGCCCCCCTTTTTGCACAGTCCCCTGGTTATCATCTTCTGTTGCACAGTTCCCCCCCCCCGATATTGTCAGCGTAACAGAATCTTTTTGAAAATTTGTTTGCATTCCAAACACAGAGCAGTCTCCTTTTCTCCTGCCTCATTCGTGTGGTACACCCTATCTGTGCTTACACAGCTCCATTGGGGATGAGGCAGAAACAAAGAGTAGTTAATGTTTTCTGACAAGTGAGCTAAAGTATTACTATACAAATGTACTCATTTACCCTTTCATTGAGAAACAACGGTGCTGAAATCTGGACCAAAGGTGACTTACTGCTGGGTTCACCCTTCTTGTTTGTTTCACTGTGAATTATGTGCAGGAGGTAATTATTGCACAAAATAGAAAGGCAAATGTAGCTTTGTTCACTTGGGGCATTTTTGCACCAGTTCTCTTATTAAATACATTAAAAACTAACTTTCTCAATACATATTGTTATTAAGGTTCAGAGTAGGCCTTACCAGGAAAAAAAAGGCACATGTGGGCAGGGTGCAAATGGGCAGGTCTCCTTTTCAACTGGTATATTATTAAGAACTAGGGGGAAAGTGAAAGAAATGGAGATAGGTAAGAGGTCATGAAAAGAGAAAGAATAAAACAAAACAGCAAAAATAGACAACATAGAAGATATACAGTAACTCCTAGGAGTCTGCCTCCACACCTGTATGAAACAGAGAATGAAAAGAGAGAACATAACAATAAAAAGACAATTGACCAGGAATGAGACAGCGCACATCTGAAATACTCGATCCCGCACCTATAGGACTTTTTCACCTCCGAGTCAGTTCCTGTGCCCGAATGTGTTTTAGGATGGATTGTGCCTGTTTCGACGAAAAAGAGGTGCTAGTGCAGGAACTCCAGAGCTCCTCTGGCACCACTGAATAGCTGTTTTTTCTGAGCAAACTAGTCACCACCTGCATCACTTGTTGGCAGTCAGCACAGAAGAAAGAGAAAATAAATAAACAAAAACAAACAAACTGTAGATTTGCTTATCCAGCAGATGGAAAATGGCTGAATTTTATCTGACTATGAATCAGATCAACAGAAGCTAAAGAGGACTGGATGATATCTGTAATGTTATGTCATATTTCTTGTATTACCAGCTGTTATTTGTACACGTACTTGTGTTATTTGAAGGGGTTAAGGTTCAGACCACCCCAAGTGCAGGAAGGGGGCAGGCAAAAAAGAGGGGCAGAGAGGCCAAGAGTGGTGTGAATTAGTATTAAAGTTTAATTGCTATCTTTGGTCTGGGTTGACCCATTTCTTTCTTCACAAAGACACACCAGGCTCCCTCTGCGAATGGCAGTCCAGCTACTCTGACATCAGCCGTGTTTCCCTGCCGCAGTGTTATTTTGTTGTTGTTGTTTATATTTCCCTGCTATGGACAAAGCAGGCCAAAATCCCTGCAGCGAACAGCTGTTTTGTTCTTTAAATATCAGACAAACTGCTACTTTGTCTTTCTGTGCTCGCAAATACTATTTTTTCCTGTCTTCTTTTTCTTCCCATTCATTGTGAGGATATGGTGGAGTGGGTAGCAGTTGTTTGAAATACAGTAAAACTAATGACTTTTTGATAAACATACTTAGATTTGATGTAATATTGGGACGTAATCGTCATGTTCCGGGTCCCTCTGCCTCTTTTGAGGGTTTTTGTTCCTGCGTGCCTTGTTCCCCCATTCTCCACCAGGTGGCACCAGGTCCCGGATGGAGTGCGGTGCGGCGCCTGCTGCACAGCTGTGTCCCATCAAGCCTCATCAGTCAGTGCATAAGAGGAGTCCCCTGCCAGTTCATCGGAGCCGAGTGTTTTGCCAGTAATGGTGATCTTCCATACATCTTGGAGTCAGACCCTGGCAGTTTTCCTGTTTCCTGAGTTCCTCCTCGTGATGCCGTGGAGATTACCCACCAGTTGCCCAAGCTCCAAGATCCTACTCCTCCGTTGCTTCCGATCTTCTCCTGGTTCCCACGACTGGCAGCCCAAACACTCCTCTGTGTCTCCGTCAAATCTCAGCCGACCTGTCCGCTCCCCCACCGCACTTCTCCGTTGCCCTGGACCACAAAAGAGACTCAACCCCCGGACTACCCATACCATCCTCAAAAGACTCAGATCAATCTTCTAACCGTAAGCAAACTAAAACCGTCTGTTCAGTACTCCTGATCCCCACAGCCCTTGAACTCACCGCTCTGCTTCCTCCTTCATTGATTGCTGCTTCCTGTGCCAGCCGGTTCATTTTGGACTCGTTTTTGTGGCAGTTCCGTCTGCCTTCAGTGAATTTAATAAATCTCTTTGAATCTGACTACTCTCTCCTGTCGTGGTGTTCTGCATGTGGGCTAAGCAAATTAAACCCGACATGACAATAATGTATCTTTTTAAGAGATATATGACCCATTTTTGAGATATCTAGGGTGGTGCTTATTATACATATACATATATATTTTTTCCTTTCTTCACTTTTTTTTTTACTTAAAATCTGGCTTGGAGCTCGCCTGCTTAGGAAATTACTTCTGAGACAAAGCGATCTATGGAGCTAGGTTACCATTACCCTTTGTAATGGTAACCTAGCTCCATACCCTGGGCGTATTTGGATCAGTTTTATGGATCAGTGGTCTTTTTGTGTCTTCCTCTGTCACCCTTAAACACTTAATCATCGAGAAAAATGTACTTATTGGAAGTAATAAGCAAAGCTTTCTGTTAGTTTACCTGATGGTAGTAGGTTTGATGCAGCAGCAAGGGAAGCTCCAAGACAGGCATGGCAAACCCAAATTAGTGTTGTGAGTGAGCTGGGAACTTCTGAATGTAGATTTCTGTTTGAGCAATTTTCAACTCACACATTTAATAATAACAATAATAAAAACAACAATACATTTTATTTAAATCATGTTTCATAACACCCAAGGACACTATATAGCAAACATAATAAAAAATGCAAAATATCAAAAACAGGACCGGGCAATCAGTGGAGGTATGCAGTCTTGCACAGATGAGTTGTTATTCTTGATTTGAATAAATGCAAACTATCAGTATCACTAATGTTAGGAGGGAGCGCATTATAGTTTGGGAGCAAAGTGGGAAACTGCTCTGCCCCCCATGTCAATGAGGCAGGCAGGATTATCTATGAGGTAAGAAGAGGAAAATCTAAGGCAGAAATGCCTTAGTCGGTCCTTGAGGGCCACTGTCCAGCAGGTTTTAGAGGTCTTCTAGGTTCAGCACAGGTGACCTATCATTAGTTATCCAAAAGGATTTTGCATAAATGCAATAATCAGAATCAGCTGTGCTACAACTGAGAAATTTTGAAAACCTGTCAAACAGTGACCCCTCGAGGACTGACTTTGGACATTCCTGATCCAAGAATTTGAGAGGAGGTAAAAATCTGAAGGAGATCAGAGAGATTTCTTGGAGCACGTTTATGATTGACCCTCCGTGTGGACAGGGAGATTGTGAACTGAATTCTGATGTTAACAGGGAGCCAGTGAAGCTCCTGTAAGACTGGTATGATGTGATTTTGGTTTGAGGTACTTTTGGTAATTAAAAAAGCTGTTGAATTTTGGACTAACTGAAGTACATGAATGGATTTCTATGGAAGACCAAAAAGAAGAGAGTTGAAGTAATCAGTATGGGAGGTGACAAGGCTAAGGACCTGAACAGAGGAGAGCAAAGAGAAAGAGAGCGACGAAGTCGAGTAATATTTTGTAGATGAAGATATGCAGAACAGTTAATGTAATTGATGTGGTAGGTGAATCAGAGAGTGTTATCTGGCATAAAACCCAGACTCCTGGCCTGAGGATGGGGAAAGACATTGTAACTTTCTTAGAACTTCAAATCTCAAAGTGGCATCAGTTCTTTTTTTTTCCATAATTGCCCACAAGTGGTATCTCTGTTTTGTTGCAATTTAGCTTCAGGGAGTTATAGGTGAACCACCTTTAATTTAAGCAAGGCTGTAGGTGAGAGATGAAAGATGGGGTTTAGAAATGGGCTTGTCTGATAAATAGAGCTGGGAATCAACTGCATAACAATGAAAATGGATATTTAAATTCCTAAAAAATATTACCAATGGCAAGAATGTAGGTGATAAAAAGTAGGGGCCACAGAACAGAGCCCCGAGGCTCACAGGTTGTGACAGGGGATGGATCAGTGCTGATGGACTGAAATTGGATTTACTAAGTGTGTCTGTAAAGGAGAGAGAGAGAGTAATACCGATTGAAAATAGTATACTGAGGAGGCCACACTCTTGCCTAGAAGGCAAAAACTGTAAAGAAGACCTGAGTCGGTTGCCATAAAAAGATTGTTTGAGAAAACATTGATCACTTCCAGTTAGTTAAATTTATTTTCTATGACAGTTATTGTCTGGAGAAGCTTGTCAAAGTTCTCTGTGGTGAAGGGGAGCATCTTGTCCTGACATGGACTGGTCAGTCTCCCACGTGTAATTAAAATAGCATGAAAGGGTTTAGAAAGTAGTCCAGCAAGAGAATCATTGAAAAGTTTGTTTTGTCCACCCTTCTGTAGCTTTGGCTAAGTGATAAGAAGGTAAAAACAAATGGAGAACAATGGAGAGATGCGTCTTAAAAAGCAGAGAGGCAGAAGTTGTTAGATTCCTGGGTTTTTGTTGGGCTTTGGGGCTTTGTATTTTTTTTTTGTGTGTTTTTCCTTTTGGACACCAGATGGAGCCTGAGGCTGTAGCGGCTATCGGCTTCACACCTGTTCAGCATCTGCTCATAAGGAGTCACAAGAAGAAGGCTGCTAACACTTCAATGCCTTAGTGTTTGCTTTCCATGGTATTCAATGCCCTCCAGCGTAAGCCTTTGATTCCAGTGTTTTGTTTTGTTCTTCCTGAAGCCAGCATTCTGTAAGCTTCTCAAGCCTGCTTTAAGTCCTGTCTGTCTGTCCACCTTCTGACAAAAATGGCTCCACTCTCTACTGGATATCATCTTCTGTTAGCTGAATTATTGGATCCAAATTCAAGCTGGATGTTTCCCTCTTCCTCCCACGCAACCGCTAACTGGAACACCCCCCACCCCCCAAGGACCACTCTAAAGCCCTCTCTAAAGTATGATTGCTCAAATATATTCTCCTGACAGTTCTTTCTCTGAGTTTCCTGAATACATCAATAACTCCTACTATCTCCCTAGAGAAACAAACTGCAGAAGGTCCTAACTCTGAGAGCTTCCTGGATTCTGAGAACCAAACTGAACTGTTTCTTGTTAAATAAATCTCTTAAACTCATTTTGTCTCCTGTGGTGTTCTGCATGTGGGCTTAGTGTACCCAAACATGACAAAAGTAGCATGCTTATTCCAAAGTCCAGTCCATTTTGAATCCATTTTCTCTCTCTTTTCTCATCTGAAAAAAGTTTTTATTTTTGCTGTTTTTGCTGCCTTTGTCATCATAAACTTTCAAAATAAAAATAAAAATTACATATTTATCCATGGGTATATCAACACAAGCTTTATAACTACTAAAGCAATTGGTTTTATATTGGGCTGGGGCGTCTGTAACGTCTGTAATTTACATTATGCAAAAGCTGTAATATACAAATTAAGGGAAATTAGTTTTTTGATAGAATATGTGGAATTTATGCTTTTAAAATCCGTTTTAACTTTATGTTTAACAGTTACTTTCTATCTGTCCAACAAGCCTCATTGGAAGGCATATTCTATAACGGCTGTTGGAGCCAAATGATGTTAAGAGTAACTAAAAGGTGGAAAGTAGTAGGTTCTGGAATTTGCCTGTGGAAAATGCTGTCTTTCAACTTGGAGTTTAATAACATCAACAATAGATTATTTAAAGCAATGACACAAGATCCCTAAAATAACACAGTAACACTGTCAAAAGGTGTATTCTTTTTCATTGGTCCCAAACTCCTGACACTTTTTCAGAGCTGTTTATGACATCATGAATGAATACATGCATTTTCTTACACCAGCATGTTGTTTGAATCACACTTTTGATCAAGAGGCACTGCAGTCCGTAAACATGTTTCCCTATCATGCATGCATTGTATGCTGAGAGGACACTGAGTTGTATATGGCTGCTAAGGCTGTTTTATTAGCTCCCTCAAACTCAATTTCCATATAATTTGTGAGCTGGCTCTCAAATCTGCTCCTGGCAGCAAAAGGTATAAATCTGGCCTTATCTGGCCCCAGCATGCACAGTTCATATCCACACACCCTTTGCCAACAACAGATCTATAATTCATGGCCAAGCACACCCACATTATTGGCTGCCCTGCATTAGAATATACAACACAGAAATAAAAAAATATTAAAAAAGGTGTCACCCAAACAGTTCAGAAGGCAAGAGGGTATGTTTTTTTTAAGAGACAAACCATATGACAAAAACTAATCCGTTTAGATGTTGCATGTAGAAGAAAGAAATCTACCCTGTCAAACTTTTTACATTTATATTCTACTCAGGGGGTTCTTGGATCTTTATGCCAAAGTGCAGGTTAAGATCAATTTGACCCCACAGGTGAACGAGTGCTCTGTCTGACAGATGGGGAATTATTTATCCAATTAGGCTAATTGGATGGAACAGGTTAGGCCATATAAGGTTGTTGAGTGAAGCTGAATAAGTTGGAGAGACTGTGTTGAATTATCTTAAGAAAAGTCAAGAGAGAAAAAATAGGCTCCTATTCCTAAGGAAATATACACTGGTAATAAATGAATGAATAAATAAAGAAATTAATAAATAAGATATCAAACTATGGCCTCTTTTCACCCCCCCCCCCAAAAGGACATTATCTAATAATTTATATTCCAGAACTGTCAACATCAACACTAAAAGGCACTTAAATGTCTTAAACTTTAGTCAGATTAATAACTTATCAATGGGGTATAAATTTCTCAGCTTTCATGTCTTCTTTTTGTGTATGAGCAAAAAACAAATCTCCAGAGACTTCAAATATGTACAGGCCTTAAAAGCGTCTCTGATAACATTGACATGGTGTTGACTGGTATTGCTTCAGGAAATCTTTGGCATCCCAATTCTTATTGAGTCATTAAAGAGAAGAATGTAGTCGAAGAATATAGGCTGAATACGACAACCCTTTAATTTTTTTAATGAGTGTTACCATACTAGGGAAAATGAGAACATATCAGTGCAACAACCAGGCATAGCGGCTGGTCTGAGGTTACACTCACTGTCATAAAACCGGTGAAATCACACAGAGAGGTAAGAGAGACATCAGACAGTTGGTAATTAGGCCTACTTGAGAAAAAAGGGGAGGAGGGGGACACAGCAGCCAAACATCTAACCCTTCTTACAGTCTCTGACTTTTATTCCCAGAGTCAGACTTGTTTTTGCCCAAATATCTTTGTTAATGAATAAGTTTGGCATCTACGGCCCAGAGGAGGCACGGTGTACATTTCTAGACGTACAGAAAGCGATGCAGGGTGTGTTTTTTTGTGTGTGGGGGGTAGGAGTGGGTGAAGTGTTTGTTTCTGTTGTTCTGAGGCACCTGAAGGCTATGACAGGGATCACAATAACAGTGTTTAATGCACCGAGTGAATGCATAAGCACCCACTCATCAGATCATACCTATACCAATTGAACTGTGAACAACCACCTGCTGTTCTCTTCATGTAAAATAACTCAAACTTCAGTTTTACCCAGCATGTAGAACAGTACAATGTTAAACAACTTCAGAGACCCAAGTTTATAAAACATAAATATCACTAAAGCATGAAAGCATTTAGCAAAAACTCACTACCCTCTTAATGTCATGTTTTTGTCTTTTGTCATGCTGTTGAAAATCAAAACTTGGGATCTAGTGGTATGGTATCTGCTTTTGAAATATACTGTCATTATAGAAGCTAACTAACAACAATTTGTATGATTAAGTGCTACATCTGCTCTTCATGTGCCCCTCAAAGGAATTCAAATGTTGCTATGTTTTAAAGACAGCAGTATTTTACACAAAGGAACATGTTCTATTATTAGTGCCATTAAACACAAGGCATAGATTCATAATTGTTTGTAACAATACTTAGTTGATAAATATTCTTGATAATTATGAATGGAAATTATTGTCATGAAGCGGTTGTTTGGTTGGTGGTGAGGCAGAGGCGGAACCAGGTTGTAGTGAAGATTAAGATGTTTAATAAATAATGAGT